>JAKCPI010024161.1:0-13049 GCA_023213315.1 Euborellia annulipes | reverse complement strand
AGTCATCGCGCTCATCACCAGGACAGATAGAAAAGTCATAATCTTAGATCGATATAGATTTGTATAACTTTATTCAATGACAAGCTATATCGATCTAAACTTATAACTTTTCTATCTGTCCTGATGATGAGCGTTCGAAACGTCGACAGAGAAAATTAATATTTTGTTTTTTGTTGGCTGCCTCTTCATCATTTCCTGAATATATATAAAAAAATTTAGTTATAAAATTGTATTCAATCAAAATTAGTCATGTCCATTTGCTCAACATCTTCTATTGCATCTAACATTTCGATAAATTCATTTTCATTGTCAATCCCAAAAGAAGTCTTTAATGAAGACATTTCTTCTTTATTTTCATGATCCAATTCAAACGAGCCCAATTTGTTTAATTTTTGAAATGATTCTTCTACGTAATCCATCATCCAGGAATCGTCTTCAATAAGGAATTTCAATTCTTCGGGGAGGTTGAAGTCCGGCGATCGATACGTTGAACATTCAGGATCATAGCATTTTTGATAGTAAATTCCTTTGGAGATTTTTACAACATATTTTATATTATTACTTCGATGTTTTCGGCCAATATTTCCACAAAATCGATATCCTGTAATATCGTAAACTAAAAGATTCTCACTTGAGAAATAATGCCATCTATAAATCGTCCCATTCTCGATAATAGAACAGATAAAATTATCGATTTGTGGAAATGGTGAGGGAGTAGTTGAATAATCTGATTTTAGATTACAAGTGTCCGATTTAGTCGAAGTTTTATGTCGCTCGAAAGATTCAACTTGTAAAATTTGTTGTTCTGAATTCTCTATGAACGTAATGAGTGAGTCCAGGAAGATTTGTTCATCCCAAGGGATTCTTTCGTCCTTGGATTCGGGGTGGTATTTGTTTTCAGAGGCCACAATCAACGGTGAATTTTTTCCTAATTTTGATGAGCCCAAAAGACGAAAATGACGATTTTTCGTATAAACGCCTTCATCACAAAATATTCTTATATTGTTTTTCTTATCTTGAATAAAAAGTTTAGAAATATCCTCTTTAGAAATGTTATAATAAAAATCTTGATTTGAAAGAAAAAAATTATTCAATTCTTTACATAATTTTTTAACAAAATATCCAACGTTGTAATTATCTTTGAAAATTGCATTTGGAATTTGATAGATAAGATGTTTGCTGAATTTTTGAGGAGACGATGAATCTAAATTTAAAATATTTTCATTTTTAATTTGAATATTCCATTTTGTTAAAAGATGCTGATTAACAATTTGAGTGAAGATATTTGTCATTTCTGTACCATTATGGCTGGGATTAAGTTCTTTATCGAATTCCAAATCGAAATATAATTTACATACAGAATTTTCAGGAATCACTTCATATGAGGCTCTTTCAGCTGAGCAACGTTTAGAGTCGTAGAACCAAAAAATTGCTGGATGAGCCACCAAAAATAATCTCTCGCCTAGAGATTGTTGAAATGCAAATGTCATCAAAGGATTGACGGCTTTTTTTTGAAAATGAAGAGCTTGGTCTTGTTTCTTGAAAATCTTCCAACATTTCGAAGGCCCGAAAGGTCTTTTCAGTCTATAGGGTAATTCATAAGACAATGGAGTTAATTTGGAGACTTGATCCAATTTCGAGATCAATTCCAATTGCTTTGTTGTCGGTTTTCCATAAAATCTCTCTTCAGAAATTCCAGATGACATTCTTTCATAATTATGATAACGAACAATATGATTAAAAGACAAAAAAAAAAGATGGAGATGTCGTTGATCTCAATGACACGAATTTAATGAGATGAAATCACATTTAAAATAGTTAATAACAATATATAAATATTTAATAAACATACCTGGAAGAATGTAATGGATAAGGAGATTTTCAAATATCACACACTTAATAATTAACACTTAAAATAATAAATGATAGACTTATAATAAAATAAAATGATTTCAAACAAAAGTTGAAAGACGGTTAAACCTGGAGGCAATTTGAAAAGTCATATGTGAAGGCAGAGGGGAACCAATCAGAACTCAGCTCGCCCCGCCATAATGGAATCAACCAATCACGGGCGACTATTCGATTACGTCACTATTTTCAAATTTATTTATTTTTTAAATTAACAAAAATTATTTCAAAAAAAAAAAAAATGATTAAATTAAAAATATAAAAAACGAGAGATATTTATTTTTAAAAGTTCAAAAAAATTATTAAATAAAAGAGGGTTTTAAAAAAGTTACCAAATTTATAACAAAAATCCAATACTTTCTCTCTATATATATATTACATATATACATAGGTAAGAGAAAGTAAAAATTTTAAATAATATTTTTATATTCTTCTTTTATAATCTGATTATTATTATAAATTAAATTATTATTTATTTAATAAAAAATTTTTAAATTTAAAAATTATATTCTCTAATTTTATTTTTATAATTAAAAACAGTTGGCAATTTTTTTGAATCTTTCTGTATTCTTTTCAAATAAATTATAAAAGACAAATGTCAATATTTCCTGGTCTTCATACTTAAATTAATAATTACCTAAATTTAATACATAAAGGTATGTTTATACATGTATATACAATATATTAAAAACCCACTGTATATATTAATTTCATTTGTCCGTTCAATTTCTTTAAATTTTATAGTCCAAACATTTTAATATTCTTTGTTTAAAATCATATCTTACATTTCCAAATATTCTCTATTCAGATTATTTTATAATATTTCAATCAATTAAACAATTATTAAAACAAAAAACTTATACTTGATCCTATACTTTTACAAATTGTTGTTTTATTCAACAGATTTCCATTTGAAATGCCAAAAGAATTTGAGATTGCTCCTGGAAGATTGATTGGGGATAAACATCCCTGTTTTGTTATCGCCGAGATAGGGCAAAATCATCAAGGGCAGATCGAAGTTGCTAAGAAGATGATCAAATTGGCTAAGGTCCCTTTTCTTTAATACCTGCTCACTTTGTACTCAGATTTAAAAATTACATATTTTCATTTGTTTTTAATAAATTATAGAGCTCACTTTTATTATTATAAGATGTTTATTTTAATAGATTTCTTATTTTATTTCATAGGAAAATGGTGCAGATTGTGTAAAATTCCAAAAGAGTTGCTTAACAGAAAAATTTACAAAAAAAGCATTAACGAGGCCTTATACAAGTCTTAATTCTTGGGGAGACACGTATGGAGATCACAAGAAATATTTGGAATTCTCTATTGATCAATTTAAGGAATTACAAGAATATGCAAATAAAATTGGAATTTTATTTTCATCATCAGCAATGGATCAAGTAAATAATATTTAAATTATTTTGAATGTTAATAATTGAAATTTAATCAAAGAGCATACACTACTCATAAAACCCCCAAAAATTGTCCTTGATAATGTTAATAATGGAGCAGACTGTCTCTAGTAATCCACCCCTACTACTAAAAAAACAATACATTTAAATTTCTTGCTGGATCATATACATATGGAAGGAAACGGAGAATAAAACCAGCATATAATGGACGACTCTCACAATTAGTAGATTAGATATTTCGACCGGCATCACGCCTGGTCATCATCATTTTTTCTCTACTGATGATGACCAGGCGTGATGCCGGTAGAAATATCTACAAATTAAATTGATGTGAGAGACGTCCATCATATGCTGGTTTTATTCTCCGTTTCCTTCCATCCAATATATTTAATTTCTATTCTTTTATTTTCCAAGTGATTCTGCAGAATAGTGGAATTGCCATGCAATGAAGTAGAGACATCCTGTCCTGTGGAAAGGACGTAAAGAAGGTTTCCCTTTCAGGAGTGGGAGGAGTAAAAGGGGTAATTATACCCCCCCCCCTCCCGATATTTGAGAAAAAAATTTTTTTGGGAATTAAATTTTACTTTTTAATATAAAATTTTAAAAATTAATAGTTAAAAATTTGATTTGTATATATATTCTGGTAAACAAGTACAGAATACATCTTTAAATTACCGAAACTAAGAAAAAATTGTGTGCTGTGCGACCAGTCACACCAGATTACCGCCCCCGAGAAACTCTGGATCCGCTCTTGCTTTGAAAGGAGTAGGCTATACGCCGGTGCTGAGGGAGTTCCTCCTCAAACTAGAACATCCTAACATAGGAGAGGTAAAGTAGGAACCAGGTGGATTATCTCGTTAGCTAGAAATGAATACAGGAAGAGGAGTTAGAGACAGGAAATAATGTAACTTCACTTGGTGCCGGTAGATGGCTACGGCCAGAGGCCGCCGGTTGGATTTGAGGTGTGTGTCTTCGTGCACGTAAGCACCACGGGTAAATAAACGGGGATCCAGCTAGGAATGTCAGATAATAATAATACCTATGGGGTCGTCCACATATTAAGTAACGCCTTTTTTGACGATTTTCTAGTTTAGGAGGGGCCATGTCACATACAAACAAACCCCCCTACAAATATTGTCACAACTACACCCCCCCCCCTCAGCATTTATGGCCATCTATTTTGCTGGTTCTTCATTTAGAAGTTTCTAGACCAGTCTTTTCTTCAACGAATTTTTTTTTACATCCTGCTAAGGGTTAACCAAATTTTCAGCATGCATTATTCCAACTGACTTCACTCCTTGATCCTTCCCAACTAACATCTAATTCTTCTAATTAATTCTTTTTTTCTAGAGATCTATAGATGATTTGGATAGTTTAAATGTTCCATTTCTAAAAATTGGATCTGGGGATATTAACAATTTCCCCATGATTGAATATGCCACAACAAAAAACAGACCTATAATCATTTCTACAGGTATTCAAAAAAAAAAAAAATGTTTAATGAAAGCATGAACAAGTAGATTTGGTTATTATAAAGCCCTTGTCCCTAATTAAGCTGAAAATAAGTAAAGGTGGGGTCAGAATATGACTCAACAAACTTCCTCATTCCTGCGCTTAACTAAAACTTTCATGTCTATTTTGTCCATGTCCAAAGATTGATTAAATTGACTTGTTTCAGGCATGGCTGACCTCGAAATGGTCAAGAAGGTTTATGGAATATTGAAAAGTAAAAATGCCAAATTTTGTATTCTTCATTGTGTTTCATCTTATCCAACTCCAGTGGATCAAGTTAATCTTAATGTCCTGGAAAATTATTTGAGAGAATTCCCAGATATTCCCATTGGATATTCAGGACATGAATTAGGAACCACTATCTCGTTGGCTGCTGTAGCAAAAGGCGCAAAGGTTTGTTAAATTTCTTTTACTTGCTCTTACCCTTATATATATATAGAGAGAGAAAGTATTGGATTCATGTCAAAAATTCGATTTTGATGGATATACACGTTTTGTGGTCCCCTGAATCCAAAAAAGTGGTTTTCGCGACATGGTCTGTCTGCCTGTGTGTGTGTGTCTGTGAACAAAATATCTCAAGAATGAAAAGAGCTAGGAGATTGAAATTTTATATTTAAGTTAGATATCCCCCTGAGACGTGACACGAAACTTTTGAACAAAATCGGCAAAAGAGTACTAGTACTTTACTGATGTACTTTTTCAGTTTTTTTCGATTTTCTCAAAATTCGCTTGAACGATTTTGTTTTAAATTCATAAACCAATTATTTTTTAGATGCTCTTTAAAATGTATATTCTCATTTTGCCATTGAAATCTTCTGAAGACCACTTCAGTCTTTTCGGCAACTTAGGCCATTTAAGACTTTTATGATAACCGTTTTTATTTATAATATCTAATGGGGGTCCAGGCATTTCTATTTAAGCCATTTGGTATCCAAATCGGACTGCCTGGGATCCGAACCCGCGACGTCCGGTAGGCACGCTACCAACTACACCAAGCCCGAGGGCGTTTTCCTCCGTTTATAAATTGTATATCTTAAATTCTAATATATCGGCAGAAACTAAATATATATCGACACAATAAATCTGGTGTGACAAGCACAGGGCTTAACTTTCTCTTACCTGTGCCACACCAGATTTTTTAGTAATCAAGACAATGATAAATTATTCAAATTATTTTAAGGTTCTGGAGAGACATATAACACTGGACAGATCCTGGCGAGGAAATGATCACAAATGTTCTCTTCTCCCTCAAGATTTAGGGCATCTAATTCGAGAAATTCGGATAATAGAACTCGCTTTGGGATCGCCAACTAAAAGAGTTCAACCAAGCGAACTGCCTTGCAAGAATAAATTAGGTAAATCAATCGTAGCTAGGATATCATTAAAAAAAGGAACTCCTCTGGAGAAGTCTATGCTATGTGTGAAAGTAGCAGAACCTCAAGGCATAGATGCAAAATATTTTGAGAGGATTTTAGGAAGAAATCTGATCAGGGATATCGGAGACGACGAACCCATTCAGGAAGAGGATTTGGAACAAGAAGATGAAAGAGGTTGGATTAGGCAAATGTTATGTATATTATGCCGAAAGCAGACACTTTTCATTACAACGATCTTACTCGTTCGATTTTTTAAAACTTTAGGGAGTAAAAGAAATTTTTAATTTAAAAAATTTAAAAAGAGAAACGCCACTATGGAATAATAAAATATTTATTAAGGAAAAACAAACAAGTGATCACAGTTAGATTTTTATAAAAAAAAAAAACTTATAAATAATTAATATACGTATGCTGATTTTTCATAAACAAAAATAATAACATTCCTTATTGGAATAGCTAGCTCTGCACGTTGAGCAAAAACGTATCAATTAAACATTGGTATACGGTCTATAATACTAAGCATCTAAAAATAAATTAGCCAAATGCTATCTTTTAGAAAATAAAAAAAGATATTCATGTAAATTCAAAAATAAAGTACTCCCTCCGTCCGAAAATATGGTATACATTTGCGAAAAAAATAAATTTAACATAAAAATTATATTATGTTCATTTCTCTAACAAAATTAAGGTGCGCGTCTCGGAGTGCTAATTTTGGGAGATTCCTGCTGCCACAATTTGGAAGCTATCGACCTCAAATTTTTTTTAAATTAAAGCTATTTAAAATATCTAGAAGGCCTTTTTTTGATTTTCGAAAAAATATTTTTTTTTTTTTTTAGATTAATCGCATTAAATAAAAGTTATTTTTAAAAAATTCGCTCTATATCTTATAGATAATTAAATTAGTCATTGTGTTAAAAAATAATTATATTTTTACCCTTAATTAATTAGCTGGAAACTTTCAAAAGAAATGGAATAAATCCCTTGTATTCTTATGAGAAAAACTAATGCCATCTCTTGCCGCCTAGAGTAACTCGGTAGTGAATGGCGCTTGGTTCCTTCATGCTTAACAATGTTCATATAATGAATATTGCCACATATTTTCCATATTCTCGATAATCTACGATTTTTTTTAAATGTATACCATATTATCGGAGTGAGGGAGTATTAACTAAGTGGACGATTTTGTTTTTGTGATGTTAAAAGTGATTCAAATTAAATTTGGTCAGTTTATCGGTGTAGATGTGTAATTCAAAACCTAACAAAAGTCATCATTAAATGTTATTATGGGAATTTTTAATTATAGAATTCCCATAATAACAATAACACAAATCACAAAAGCTTTTAATAAACACCTTCGTGATAAATATAATCTAAAAATTCAAAAACATCATTAACTTTGTAATATTTTAGAGAAGTTCCTCTCTCCCTCCGCCCGCTGTCGAACAAAAAATTACCTATTCAACGTGAAGAGCTTGCATTTAAATAAAATATGTAATAAAATTAAAAAATAAAGTGTTTAATTTATTATTTTGTTATAAAAATGAAGTGTTAAATGAATATCACAGATTAGATAACTAATCAATATTTTTTTTTTTAAAGAAAATAAATTTTTCTGATAGCTTTATCTAGCTACCGGTAATGATTTTTTAAAAATGCACATTTTAACACACAACTTATGACTAGAAACGAGAGAATAGCTATAATATATGGAGAGCTGGGAAACAGTGGGGCAAGTCAAATGAGTTATTTTAATTTTCCATATCATTGGGATGCCATACCATCTATCATTATATCTTATAACTGGTAGTTCAATCAGGATTGGTATACAGGAGAAGAAATATCAGCAGTTAGATGTAGGGCCCATTTCATTATTGTTATTCCCATCATGTTGACGTTTCGATTGGGATCATCATCAAAGTAAAGAATATTTCAAAAATTTACCAACTTTTGTAAAATAATTTTGGAGTTTTGGCTTTCACAGTTGTTATCATTAGTAAAAGAATTTGATTTTCGGTTTAACAGTGGTTTACAACGTTTCGGCCACTCATTCTGTGGCCTTCTTCAGGTACAATTCTAGGTGAATTGAGATTGTCACAGATGTAACAACCTTTATAATCTTAGTTGAATTGTACCTGAAGAAGGCCAGAAAATTAGTGGCCGAAACGTTGTAAACTACAGTTAAACCGAAAATCAAATTCTTTTACTAATTTGTAAAATAAATAAATTTTTGTAAGCAAGAAACAATGTGTTTTTATTTGAAAATTGAATTTAGAATGATTAATTTTATTTTACCAGGTGTTTTCTTCTAACATAAAACAATTATATATACTAAAGAGAAAGAAAACGCTATATTTTCAGCTATTGTTTTTAATTCGTTAGTAAGGCAATATTTCCAGATATTTCGGAGACCTATCGGCACTCCTTCTTCAGTGCATTTCACCTGAATGAGGAGAAATCCACTCACTCCTTCTTCAGTGCATTTCACCTGAATGAGGCGAAATCCACTGAAGAAGGAGTGCCGATAGATCTCCGAAATATCTGGAAATATTGCCTTACTAACGAATTAAAAACAATTGCTGAAAATATAGCATTTTTTTTCTCTTTAATACTTAATTAACATGTTTTTATGGCAAAAAATGCAAAATACGTTTTTTCTCAAAATAACAAACGCTTGAATTACACCACTATGTTTCTCAGGCCTCCCTATATTATATAAATATATATATATATGGGTTTCTTTGGAGGATAAAAATGTTTATATAAACTGCTGGAGAAAAATACCTTGTTTTTACATTTTTCTATTTTCACCATCCATCAATTAATTTTTATAATATTTTTTTCTTCTCGGATGCTGAAACCTTCTAGATGTTTATTGTATTAGGGTCCAACCGAAACAAGATTTTCAGCCGAAACCGAATTTTGGCTTCAATTTTAGTTTCGGCCGAAATCGTAACATAACATTTTACCTTTTTTTTTTAGTAAATTTTCTTTCGTGACTTAAATAATCGCTCCATTTTTTTTTAGTAAAATTTTCATTTTTTCCTCTCGCGAAAATCATGACTTTTTTTTAGTATAAGAGTTTAGTTTCATCCCATCTTTTCAAACCAGGCCGAAGTTTTGGCTGATTTTTGGCCGAAACTGAAACCACAACCGAAACCTAAATCTCGGTCGGTTCTTAATATTTTTTAAATAGTATTATACCGATTACAATCAGGAAATGTTTCATATGCTAGTTCCTCTGGACCATCAAAATTATTAATTTTTTTTTTTTAATAAAATTGAATTCATAAATATCCATGTAATTTTAGAAAGAACTAGTCGAAATACATATATACATACATACGTTTTTCCCATTTCATTTTTATATATATAGATATTGGCCTACTATCCCGAAAAGTATAAATCTTAATTAGGAAATATTAATTTTAACATCCAATCTACTATGGTTTCTCGTTTTAAGATTTTATCCAGCAGTTTATATTTTATATATATATATATATGCTCATATTAAAGCTGGTTCTTAAAAGGGATGTTTTTCGTTTGCGAAACAAAATAATAAGTAAAATTATAACTATAATACAGTGGGTCCACCAAAGAAATTTCTGATTTTAAAATCTCAAAACAAAAATCGATTGAAATCCCAATACAAAAGTTTCAAAATTAAATACATTTGCCTCGCTTTAAGCTGTAACCCCAGCCTGTGAACGATGTTTAGCGTAAGAAAGGAAATAGTTTAAGATTTGAAGAAATAAAATGGCAGTTGTATTTAAACAATAGATAGAAAAGAAACGAGCAGCCAGGTAATCAGTCTCCACGAAATTAAACTCTCTGTTGAGGAAACAGTTTCGGTTTTAATGAGATAAAGCCCATCTTCAGTCCAATAGACGAATGACAGAGCATTGAGTCAAATAGTGGAGTTGTCAGTTGGTGTGTATTATTATAAATAAATTGTTGAAACAAATAAATAAATCAACAATGATAAATTGTTTGTACAAAAATACAATGCAATGCTTATCAGCCTTTTATACAATGTGCCAAGTTCGAAATTTGTAATTTTGTATTTGTATCTCAAACTGTCAATCAAGGGCAGATCCAGAGGTGTTTCTCGGTGGGGTGGGGGGGCAATCTGGTGTGACTGGTCGCACAGCACACAATCTTTTCTTAATTTCGGTAATTTAAAGGCGCATTCTGTATTTGTTTACCAGAATATAAATACAAATCAAATTTTTAAGTATTAATATATAAAATTTTACATTAAAAATAAATTTTTTTGCGAAAAAGTTTTTTTTTTTTAAATCTCGGGGGGGGGGGGATTACCCTTTTAACCCCCCCCCCCCCCCCTCCTGTATCCGCCCTTGCTGGCGATGCAATGCAATGCTTATCAGCCTTTTATACAATGTGCCAAGTACGAAATTTGTAATTTTGTATTTGTATCTCAAACTTGGTGCATTGTATAAAAGGCTGATAAGCATTGCATTGTATTTTTGTACCAACATTTTATTTATAATAATACACACCAACTGACAATTCCACTATTTGACTCAATGCTCTGTCGTTCGAGTTCATACTCCCGACTATTGGACTGAGGATGGGTTTATCTCATTAAAACCGAAACTGTTTCCTAAACAAAGAGTTTTTTTCGTGGAGACTGATTACCTAGTTGCACGCTCCATTTCTATCTATTGTTTATTGGAAATAGTTTAATTAATAAAACAAAAACTTAGTTTTTGAGTTATTTGATTTGAAAATCAGCGAGTCTTTGGCGGAGAAGAATAGAAACAAATCGAATTCTGTTTAAATATAAAAATCTCCGAATTTTTTGTAATATTTTGACATACTTCTAGAAAAAAGGCATGAATTTTCGGGCTATAGATACTTCTATAGCAAATTTTCGGCATTTTTTCTGAGGTATTAATTGTGCGATATTCTTATTCAAAGAATTTATATATTATATATACAATTTTAAATGCCGAACTAATTTATTTATATCGTAATGATTTATCAGAAATCGATTTTCATTTAAAGAACATGATAGAATTAGAAAGTGAAAGATGACGATGATAATGATGGTGATGATGATGATGATGGTAACATTATATATATATATGTACTTATAAAATATATGAAAATAAATTTTGTTAAAAATTGATTTAAAATTAGTCAAAGAGTAAAATAAAATTAATATTTTTAGTTGATAAGATATATTCATATATTATCAACAAGTAATTGTAATTTTGATTCGGTTGCAAAAAAATCAAGTTAAAATATTTTAAATAAAGTAATTATTGTAATTTTAAAGGTCTTTTTTTCTGCTCCTGGGGCCATATTAAAATTAATTGCTACTTAATATACACTGTGGTTTCTTCTTAAAAAGACCTGTTGTTGTAATCTATCTTAATGATACTGCAATTTATTAAACATTTAATATGAAATAATTTATACATTTCTAGGTAAATTTGTTGTAGATTGTGTTAACAAATCAATATCATTTTAATAATTAGAATTTAATTAAAAACAAAGACAAAAATGTTGAATTTTTTTTATTATAGCCATTTCTAAAATTTTGAAATAATTTTCACCTTTGAGTTTTTCTCTATCTATTTTATTGGAAATTCTTATAAAAACAAAATTTTTAATTAATATCCACATGGGAGTAGCCAGGGGGGGGGGGGGGGGCATTGCCCCCCTCCCCCTGGCGCTTGTCATGAAAATTTTTTATCTATTAAAAACAAATATATACTTTTCCAATTGGGAATGAGCTTATATAAGGAAAATAATTAATTATAATTATATTTAATAAATAATTAATAATCTGTTTTTTTTAATTGCAAACCCCTCCTCTCGTCCTACGAATGGTTGCCCCCCCCCCCCTTAACAAGATGGCTGGCTACGCCCATGAATATCCAAATAAATATATCGAGATTATGTTGATTTGTCCCTCAAATTGAAAATCGACATTTTTGTCTTTATTTTATTTAAATTGTAATTATTTATTAAAATGATATGGATTTGTGTTAAAAAATTTACTTAGAAATGTATAAATTATTTCATATTAAATGTTTAATAAATTACAGTATAATCAAGATAGATTTAATATTGGAGGTTTTTTTATAGCTGTGTAGTTGATGTAGTAGGATAATAAAAAGAGAGAGCAGCTAGTTTTCTTTTCTTTTATTAAACCCTCATTGCTCAACACAAAACAAATATTAAAAATCAAGAGACCCACATTGCCTTGTCAGCCCATGCAATCGGTGAGGGGCACACATTTGATTTCGAAAATGCTACCATCTTGGAAAAGGAATGCAACTACCAAAAACGACTTACATTGGAAGCCATTCATATATTCATTAATGAGACAATTAATTTTAAAAGAGACTATAATTCAACTGTGGCTCTCTACGCATGTCTCTTAAAAAGATAGTTGCATTCATTTACTAATAAAGTGGAGGGGGTAAGAGTCCGGTGGCTAGCCGTGGAGGTGTCTCTCTCTTCTCCTCATTCATAAACTAAACTCGATAGAAAAGTCACAGAATCTTACTCGCAGACTTTACCATTATAAAATATCTCACCTACTTATCATAATATATATTGTTATAAAATTCGACCAACTATGTTAAATATAGGTGAAATATGGAAATTAAAATTTATATTGACAACCCTAATGGTAAATATTCACCTAATTTATATAAGTCTGTACGCATTTTCTTAATGACCATTATGTATTGTTCTGTATTAATAGCTCTGAAGATGGCCCTAAACAGGACCGAAACGTCAGCAATGAGGGTTTAATAAAAGAAAAGAAAACTAGCTGCTCTCTCTTTTTATTATCCTACTAAAT
>JAKCPI010024160.1:0-17301 GCA_023213315.1 Euborellia annulipes | reverse complement strand
CATTACAAATTCTCTTTGATCTTTATTCAGTGCATTCATTAATTCATCTAATTTTTCGGAAGACACTCTTTTAGGGCATGTAAATCTATTCATTTGTTGCTTATTATTGTCACTGATTTGACCACCTTGTTCTAAAATATCAACTCTTTCTACACCAATATTTTGGTGAAACTCTTCATCCTCTTCATCATTCTCTTCAACATCATCGTTATCATTATTATTATTTACCATTTCTAAAGCTTCATCTAAAACATCATCATTTCGTATTGAAAATTTATTTCTATTTGACTCTATTATTTCTAAATTTTCTGCATACAATTTATAACAATTTTTGTTTTCTATATCTCTTATTTCATCACGGAATGGTAACAGTAATAGTACATGTTCTCTATAATAATTGTCAGGATCTTGTGCCAATTTATATCTTCTATATCTAATAATTGCGGGTTTTGCTCTTCCTTTATTTATTAACTCCTCCTCCTGCTCTTCCTCAATATCATCATTTTCATCACCTTTTCTGATATTCTTACTTTTATAATAACTAGCTGCAAATTCTGCTAAACAAATATTTTCTAAACTTTTTTGTCGCTTACAATATTTTTGTATAATATCTTCCATATAAACGTCTTCAGAATCTGGTGGTAAATGTTGTAATAACTCTTTGCTTTTTAACATAACCACTCGCTCATTTCGAGGAGAAGTATTAATAAAAATAGTTTTTCGGCTACTTTTACAGAGAGGTAAACTTAATATAAAATAAGCAGCTTCTTGAGCAGACATTAGATTTCCATTTAAGAAAACATTAGAAATTTTACGAAATTTTTCTTTTAAATTATTATTTCCTTCACCTATCATATCACTGGCTGCCTGTCTTAACAATTTAGATAAACCTGCATCAACCTTTGCTATATAATTTATTATATATGAGGCTAAACCATATTCTTCAACTACATATTGGATATCCATATTTGATTCAAAAAGATGAAGGATATCTTTATTGTAAAAATTAATTCCGACCTCTAAACTAGACCTTTTTAAAAAAACTTTTGTTTGATTTATTGAAGCACGTAGAGCCATCAAATATTCTTCCTCTGTTATATTTAACTTTTCTAAAACATACTCAAACGATTTTAATTCATGTTTTTTATAAAAATAATACATTAATTTGTTAATTTTTTTCAAATTTTCTTTAATTTCAGACGTTTTTTCTTCTTTAGCCAATGGCAATAGAATCATTGTTCTAGGCATCATTGGCAAAGGAATATTGAATCTACAAACTTTTTTATTCTTTCGTCCTTTATAGCAAGTATGTGTATGTTTGTGCTTTTGTAAGGCAATATATGGATCATTTTCATTATATTCACACGTTATAAATTGATCAATAAAATCAATAATCGGCTGTGTTGGTTGTGACACATCATAATTCGGAGGATTTTTTAACCAAAGAAACATATGTTCGTGTGGTGAGCCTCTCATTTGAAATTCTACCCTCTGAAAAGAATCGATTACTGTATATTGTTGGAAAATACTATTCTCTGATTTTAAAAGTTTCATTAATTTAGATATTTTATAATCAAAATAACGAGCACACATGACAGGATCATTTCTAATTAAATCTGTCTTTTTCAAAATCACTCATTTCAAGTGCCTCTTGAATTGTTAATTTTTTATTTAAACTAAATTTTGCTAAAGCAACTACAAGTTCAGGCCATCTAGATTCAGCTGCTGAAATAGTTAAAAAGATTGTGGGTTTACCTAATTGTCGAATCATTGCTAATAAATTTTTTTTTTTACTTTCCCAAAAAGCTGGACTTGAACGAATTTCTTTAATAACTTGATACCCACTATCTATTTTCATTAAATTATTTAAAAAATCATTATTTAATAAATTTCTAGCATTTAAATTTGATTCATGTTTTTTTGTTTTCCGTAAACAGACATTGATATTTGCAAAACATTGCCTTTCAATTTTTTGTTTTGCCATAAATAATACCCTACTTGGAATACATGATCTGCGATCTACTCGTCTACATTCTGATTTAGCTCTATCAGTATACGAAAATGACTTGGGTAAATTAAATGGGTGGCCAGCAAAAATCTTTGGAAAACATAACTCATCAAAATTTTCTATAAAAATCCAAGGTACGGGTTTTTTATTCTGACCTGGTGCTATAACATGTATATTATTATCTATATTAATTTCATTTCTATCTAATAAAAGTACTTCTTCACCAATCTCATCATCACTATCATTTTGTTCATAAGTTAATTCATTGTCATTGCATTGTTCTTCGAATGTATTTTGAGCATCATCATTATCAATAATAAATTCAACATTCTCACTATGTTGATTTTCAAATCTCTCTAAATATTTATCATCTATTTTAATATCATTTTTGATATAAAGAGGTGTGCTTTGTAAATACTTCAAAGCATCACAAACGACTGCTGGCCTGATTGTTTCAAACATGTAATAGGATTTATGTAAAAAGTGCCTTTTTAATTGTAATTGTATTGTGGCCATATCATTAAAAGATCTTGGAAGTGTATGTAAACATTCATTTAAATCTATTGGTATATTCACAACTGAACCCTTTACACCCAATTGAGGGTTAATTGCAAAAGCTTTCAACGAACGCATTTGCATAAAAGGAATATAAGGACTACAAAGACGTTCTTCTAAAGGTGACATACTTTTAATACATTCTGGTAAATTAACAAATTTAATCCCATTACTTGTAGCCATTTTTGGAACTTGTAATTTTTGAATATAAATTTTACATGTACTACACACAAAAGAGGAAGGATAATTGTCAATTTTATCAAAAAATTCTAAAAATTTATCATTTCCTAATTTAGATTTAATTTTTTCTAAATTTATTGGTTTTACGGAATGTTCAAAAAACAAGCCCTCACAACAACAACAGACATATTGAGGAACATTTTGTCTACATCGAATAAATTCTAATTTTAGTTTACTCAGACATGTGTTATTTTCATTTATTCTGTTATACATATTATGCCTAAATCGAATTATCTCATTTTCTCTTTGCAAACTTTTTAATTGTCTATCCATTTGTTTTTCTTGTTCTCTATATTCATCATCTTGCCTTTGCCTTTTCTTATATTGTTGATTTTTCTCTCTTTCTTTTTCTGAATAATCTTCATTTTGTCTTATTTCCTTCATACCCTCTCTATTTCTCTCTTTTTCCCTTTGAGAATAAGCCTCATTTTGTCTTATTTCCTTCATACCCTCTCTATTTCTCTCTTTTTCCCTTTGGGAGTAAGCCTCATTTTGTCTTATTTCCTTCATACCCTCTCTTCTCTTTTCTTTCTCCTTTTGGGAGTAGGCCTCATTTTGTCTTATTTCCTTCATACCCTCTCTTCTCTTTTCTTTCTCCTTTTGGGAGTAGGCCTCATTTTGTCTTATTTCCTTCATACCCTCTCTTCTCCTTTCTTTCTCCTTTTGGGAGTAGGCCTCATTTTGTCTTATTTCCTTCATACCCTCTCTTCTCCTTTCTTTCTCCTTTTGGGAGTAGGCCTCATTTTGTCTTATTTCCTTCATACCCTCTCTTCTCCTTTCTTTCTCCTTTTGGGAGTAGGCCTCATTTTGTCTTATTTCCTTCATACCCTCTCTTCTCTTTTCTTTCTCCTTTTGGGAGTAGGCCTCATTTTGTCTTATTTCCTTCATACCCTCTCTTCTCTTTTCTTTCTCCTTTTGGGAGTAGGCCTCATTTTGTCTTATTTCCTTCATACTCTCTCTTCTCTTTTCTTTCTCCTTTTGGGAATAGGCCTCATTTTGTCTTATTTCCTTCATACCCTCTCTTCTCTTTTCTTTCTCCTTTTGGGAGTAGGCCTCATTTTGTCTTATTTCCTTCATACTCTCTCTTCTCCTTTCTTTCTCCTTTTGGGAGTAGGCCTCATTTTGTCTTATTTCCTTCATACCCTCTCTTCTCTTTTCTTTCTCCTTTTGGGAGTAGGCTTCATTTTGTCTTATTTCCTTCATACCCTCTCTTCTCCTTTCTTTCTCCTTTTGAGAGTAAGCCTCATTTTGTCTTATTTTCTGCATTTTAATTTTATTACTCATTCTTTCTTTTTCCGCATAATTCTGAGAAAGCCTTAATTGTTTTTGACCATTGTTTTTTATTTTTGCACGTTGAGAAGAAGATTGACCAATTTTTCTTTTCTTATTAGCTTTTGGTAATTGCATACTATCATTATTATTTTCAATATTGACAGGATCATTAGTGACAGTTTCAATATCTGGGACTATTAAAAATATCAAAGGCACAATTACAAAATAATTTGTAGATTCAAAATTATCAATCGGAAAATTCCGTCTTATTAAATCTATAAAATGTTCAATATTGTCAAATGCGCATGCCACTGACACACCTCCGGCACAGTGCAGGCCTTGATTATCGCAACTGTGTGAATTAAAGCACCAAAAATAATTCTCACATTTAATAAAAGCTATAGATTTTTTTTGTGACGTAAATATACCATGGGTGTATTTTTCAAAAAATTTTATTATAACTTCTTCTAAATGTAAGTTTATGTTTCCTTGCATTTCAAAATCAGTGAGAACTTTTTCAACAAAAATTTTAACACCATTAATATTTACAACATCTTTTAGAATTTCATCAGCAGTTAAAAATGGATAATCTGATGGGCTACCTCGAAAATTGGGAATTGAAATTATATGTAAATCGTGTCCCAAATCTAAAATATTGGTAATAGTATCACAATCCCATTCATTAATATTAGTAGCTTTTGAAGTACATAAAGCTATATAAGACATTGATGTACATTGTGAATTCATAAATTCTCCAAATTTTACATTATTTTGGCTTAAATTGCCTAAAATTATTTTAGTAGGGGCCTTAAATTCATTGATATTTTTATGAATATTAAAATTGAATATCCTTTTATTTGTCTTTCGTCCAACCATTTTTAAGTAAATTAAAATATTAAAGAGAAAAAAATTAAAAAAATAAACTAAAATTTAACACGCTGAAAAAAATTAAATTAAATAAAACTAAATAATAATTGATTAAGTAATAACCAATTTAAGAAAAAAAAACTAATTTAAAAAGAAAAAAAATTAAATAAATTTAAATCAATTGAATTTAAAGAATTAAAAACAAAAACAAAATAATTAACACTCACCAAGTGTGAGGGTGAACAATGAACAACAAAAACAACTGTTACACTATTCAAGTATAACAATGAAAGGTAACAAATTGAAAGATCAAAATTTTTTAGACCTAAAAATAATAGAAATATTTAATAATTAAAAAAGAATTAAAAAATATTTTTTAAAATAGAAAGAAAAAAAGAAAATCATTAAAGAAAAATATAGGCCTTAAAATGGAAATATAAAGAATTGGAAAGGTTGTAGTTGAGGAAGCGTCACTTTAAATTTTATTAAAAAAGAGTGTAATTTAAAAAAAAATTAATTTCAGGGTGGTGCGAAAAAACTTTTTTTTAATGTGGAAGATAATTATTTAATTACTTAAGCTGTGAGGAAACGTCATTTTAAATTTTATTAAAATAGAGTAAAAAAAAATTAAATTCAGGGAGGGGGGAAGTGTCATTTAAGGAAATTAAAAAAAATTAAAATAAAGTCATAGTCTAAGATCCGAAGAGAGGTCGATGTGCACTTAGCTGTTTATTGGATGAAAAGTATTTTACATGAAATTTAATATGTTAAATAATATGTCGTGAATAGGTTGCCTGAAAAATTCCTGTGCAAACTATAATTAATTACAAATTTAAAAACAATTTTTTTTTTTTTTTCAAAATTGAACCAGTTTGTTTAAGTTTTTAGTTTCTTCACCCCACTGACTTTACCTATCCCAGTGTTCAATAGCAACACATACCTACCACCAAGAAACAATTTAAGCACCAATCGAAAGTATGAAACCTATAGAATATGCCGGCATTAGGTTGCCATTTGTTTTCCTGTGATAGCTATGAGTTGTCAGGTATAGACAGGTAAGTCAAAATTAATAACTTGCACCGGTGTGTTTAATAAGTAAACCTTACATGAAAATAAAGATAATTTTATTACGAATACAATGATGTACGGTTGCGTGCGAAAAACCTGCGCTGAATCCCGGTTGCTGCGGCTACTTTACTGTTGCACTTTTTCGTTTTTTTTTTACATTTTCTCAAAATCCCCTCTTACAATTGTGATTAAAATTCAAAAATCAATTATTTTTTAGACTCTCTTTAAAATGTATATTCATTGTGGGGTTGAAATCAATGGCCTGAAAGAATTAAAAAAAAAAATTTAATCACAAAGTATAGGAAAATATTTATTTGTTACCATGGCAACCATTTCTCTTATCTTTCCTCTGAAGTACAAGAGTAAAGTGGTCTTCAAAAGATGTCAACCCCACAATGAGAATATACATTTTAAAGAGAGTCTAAAAAATAATTGATTTTTGAATTTTAATCAAAATTGTAAGAGGGAATTTTGAGAAAATCTAAAAAAACCGAAAAAGTGCAACAGTAAAGTAACCGCAGCAACCGGGATTCAGCGCAGGTTTTCCTCACTCATACATATACATATACTCGAAGGGTGGGTTATGCAAAATGAAAGCAAATGGCTGCCTTAGATACCAGTGGACCTAACCTTTTGCATATTGTAAAATATATCGCATCTCATCACTTTATTGTTAAAAGAAGTTGAATAAAAATAAAAATAAAAAATATATCTACTTCATTTTTAAATAAAATGATGGGTTGTCGTATATTTTACTATAAGGGCCGATTTTTTCATGTTTGGGTAGTTAGTGAAGTTTAAATTGCTTTTTTTTTGTAGTGCAGAAACCCTCTTCATTTTTATTCTTTTATTAAAATATACGACATCCCATCATTTTATTTAAAAAAGAAGTAGATATATTTGTTATTTTTATATTGACTCAACTTCTTTTAACAATAAAGTGATAAGATGTGATATATTTTACAATATGCAAAAGGTTAGGTCCACTGGCATCTGAGGCAGCCATTTGCTTTTTATTTGCATAACCCAGCCTTCGAGTATATGTATATGTATATATGTTGAATTTTTTGCCAAGGTCTCTGTTAAATTAGCCCGAGCGAAACGTCTGGGTACGATTTACCAAAGTGGTGATATTAGAAACACAAGCCTGGCACCAGCATCTTAACTTCACGGATAAAAATAACAGAAGCCTTCTTCATTCTATCCTTTTCTTTTTTTTGTTATTATTCATTTTATGTAAGTCGGGTTTATATTTCTATGATATATGGCAAGGTGTTGAAGATGATTATTTGAATATATTCTAATATTCAAGTTGAAACTAAGTTCGAGGGTTGACCAACTCCCTCTGGCGAGACGAAGCTAACTTCAGCTTCAACTAAAGCATTTAAATTTTTAAATTTTAGTTAAAAAATCATTGTGTGGTTTTATGAAGCCACGATGCAAGTGAAACTTTTTTTTTCGGATCGTAGGCATTAAACTGAAAATTTTCCCAAAATTATTCAATTTAGGGTATTAAAATCGCGTTTTTAATCTTATCTTATAATAAACTAGCGGTGGTAGGCTTTGGCGGGCGGCGTCTCAGGATATGATTGCACCATAATATAAAATAAAAAAATAAATTAAATAAAGAAATTAAAGGAGAAGAGGTGGATAGGAGAAGTAGAACTTTCTGAAGTCTAGAATTCCATTTTGCAATTATTTACACCCTAAAGAAGCGTCATTTTAAATTTTATTAAAATGGGGTGAGAGATTTGTGAACTCCTGAAAAGGGGGTTTCCCTACCCCTAATTTGATATAATGATATCCTAAAACCACCCCTGGATAATTTTCTACCCATTAAAAAAAACTTCATGAAAATCAGACCAGTATTTTCGGAGTCTATGAGAAGAAACCTGGTGTGAGTCGTTAAAAAAAAATAATTAATAAATAATAATTAAATTTATATGGTTTCTTTCTACCCAAACATGAAAAAACCGGCCCTAAGAATAAAAATGAAGAGGGTTTCTGCACTACAAAAAAAAAGCAATTTAACAGAGACTTCACTAACTACCCAAACATGAAAAAAACTGTCCTAAATTTCATGTAAAATACTTTTCATCCAATAAACAGCTGGGTGCAAATCGACCTCTCTTCGGATCTTAGACTATCAATTGAAATAAAAAAAAAAAAAAAAAAAAATAATAATAATAATAATAATAATAATTAAGACTCACCCAGTGTTAGGGTTAACGATGAACAACAGTGTTCCACTGATCAAGTATCACAGTCAAAAATAAGTAACGAATTGAAAGATAGGATGAACGATGAACAAGTGTTACACTATTCAAGTGTAACAGTCAAAGATAACAAATTGGAACAAGTGTTCAAGTATAACGTCAAAGAAAAGAGTTAAAGATCCAGATTTTTTAGACCTAAAATAATAGAAATATTTAATAATTATTTTAGAGTAGAAAAATATAGGCCTTGAATTGGAAAATTAATAAATTGGAACGGTTGTAGTTAGGGTTTGAAAAAAACCGGAAAATTTTGGAAACCTGTTTTTCGGTTTTTTACAAAGCGGTTAACCGGTTTTAAAGCGGTTTTTTTTTTCAGAATCTAACTGCATTCCTGCCTGGGACGGACCGTCGCCGTTTCTTAATTATGTGAAGAAAATTATTATTTTTTATTTTTTTAAACACTCACACTTTTTTCTCACTCACACACACACAGTATTTTCGGCAACTTAGGCGACGTAAGACTTTAAACGACAACCGTTATTATCAAAATATATATATTGGGGTCCAGGCATTCTTATTTAAGCCATTTGATATCCAAATTGCTTAAATAAAATCATCGAACTGCCTGGGACTCGACCCAAGAAAATTATTTAATGTAGAAAGTGGCTGTTTAGAATTGAAGAAAGGTTGAAGAGGAAAGCAGCCAGGCAGGAGCCTCTAATAAATTAAACTCCTTTTTTGCAAAACGTTACGGCCGATTTAATCATGCCATCCTCAGTTGCAACGGCTAGATAAAAATTTATTTACATTGAGTTGTTTAGCTAAATAAATTTAAAAATTTTTTTACAAAATTATTTAACATTATGAAGAATTACAGTTTTTTAGTAATTAGAGTTGTTAATAGTCTGTTCATAGCTTGTTGATTTTATAATAGCCTATGTGTAAAATAACAATGTAAACGAATATAAATATGATGAGAGTCTTTGTGAAGAGAATTTCGAAATTTCGAGTTAATAAAATTTTTTTTATTTTTATACAAATTCGAGTATTAATTTTATAATCCACAAAAGATTTATTTTTAAACATATTAAATATATATTTTTTTCTCATTGGAAGAAGAATTATTTTTAATAAATTGGAAATTTCATTAACCCCAGTCAAATTTAATAAAAATACAAAACTTAAAAATTGAAAAAAATCAGAAAAATTAAAACCAAACAATTTAGAGAGCCACCCATAGGGAGACCTCTTTTTTGAAGATATGTTTTTCCGTTATAGGTGAAATAGTTGAAATGAAGGCAGAGATTTAGTGCCTTTTTAAATTGGTGAAAACTATACAATTATCCCATTGGGGAATTTTTCAATTTTTAAGTTTTGCATTTTTATTTTTGACTGTTGATTATTAAAAATAATTCTCCTTCCAATGAGAAAAAATATATATTTAATATGTTTAAAAATAAATCTTTTGTGGATTATAAAATTAATACTCGAATTTGTATAAAAAGAAAAAAATTTTATTAACTCGACATTTCGAAATTCTCTTCACAAAGACTCTCATCATATATATATTCGTTTACATTGTTATTTTACACATAGGCAGCGGCGTAACCAGCCTTTGAGGGCGGGGGGGGGGGGGCGAAGCTCAACTAGGGCGCCGATTTTCCGGGGGGCTCCGCCCCTGGACCCCCCTTGCTCGCCTTCGGCGGGCAAATTTCTTGCATCCTGTAATTTTCTCAGCGAATTTGTTTATATTTACATGTTATTTAATGGCACCTGTATGATTTTGTTTTGATTTTTCTTTGCTTTTACGAAAAATGTCGTTTTCTTCTGTGACTATTTCAAAAACTATTCAGTTTTCGGGAAAATATCAAAGAATAAAAACTTTTTAAAATAGAGTATTTTATTTCGACGGGCATGCAAATGAAATTTTATTTAAAAATTGCTAGACATTCGTTCATTCATTCACTAAATTTCGGGCGGGAATGGGCGGGTTTGAAAAAATTCCGGGCGGGCTCGGGCGGGCCTGAAGAATGGTAAAAGCCCTTTCATTTTGAGAAAATCGAAAAAAACTGAAAAACTACATCAGTAAGATACTAGTACTTTTTGGCCGATTTTGATTAAAAGCTTATTTTCACGGTCCCGGGGGTGTTTAACTTAAATATAACATTTCAGTCTCATTGCTCAATTCCTTCATGCTTAAAAAAGTTTTGAATTTCAAAAAATTAAATATTAAGGTTTATACTAATCCTGAGTAAATCTCCACAGCCATAAAACATCAAATTAAGGCTTATATATTGCAAAATAAAAAAAATTTTAATTATAAAGCCTCTATATACGTTATTTATTATTTTTGGAATTAAATTCATTTAAAAAACCAACAAACGTGTCAATGTATTTTCTGCTCATATGAGGCATAAATCGCCTCAGAGCTTTTTTTTCTATTATAAATAAAATAAATAAATAAAATAGTTGAATTCAAGTTGTAATATAATTTTAAAAGAAAACAATCAATTTTTTAAGACAATCGATGAAAAGAATATGATAAAATCACATTCGCTGGGCTATATCTTAGAGGCCGTAGGGCGCCTATGCCGGTTTCGGGGGGCGCCAAGGGCTCGATGCGCCTGGGGCGGGGGGCTCGCCCCCCCCTGGTTACGCCACTGCACATAGGCTATTATAAAATCAACAAGCTATGATCAGACTATTAACAACTCTAATTACTAAAAAACTGTAAGTCTTCATAATGTTAAATAATTTTGTAAAAAAATTTTTAAATTTATTTAGCTAAACAACTCAATGTAAATAAATTTTTATCTATCCGTTGCAACTGAGGATGGCATGATTAAATCGGCCGAAACGTTTTGCAAAAAAGGAGTTTAATTTATTAGAGGCTCCTGCCTGGCTGCTTTCCTCTTCAACCTTTCTCCAAGAAAATTATTATTACTACTATTCTAATCCAATGCCTGCTTGAGGATTTGTTTACATTCATAGAATACAAAAAATCCAAAAAATACATAAATATTTCTGCATACATTTCCTATGGGAGAAATCGTAACTTTAGGAATTAATAACTCAAAAAATTGAAGGAATTTCGAGACCCGAGTATTTTTCCTAGACTCTCTATAACATCCTATATAAGACTGCAAAATTTCGTAATTTCAACGGAAAGTTGGTCAAACAGAGCGAGACAGACTGACGCACAGGCAGACAGACACTCCGCTATTATTATACATAGATTATTTAAGTATTGGAAAAAAGGGGGAAAAAAATATAAATAATTTATAATTTTTTTTTTAAATTTGTTTGAAGGGTCATTCCATGCCAAATCAACACAATTTTAGAAAAAAATTTTCCTCACCATCTCAGATTGTCTTAAAATTTGGTATACTTATACTAGGTACTAAGACTGAGAAAAAAACCAATTTTTAAATTTTTAACTCCCGCCGTTTCCGATATATAGCTATGTAAAGTTTTCAAAAAAAATTTGATTTGTATTTATATTCTGACAAACAAGTACAGAATGCGCCTTTAAATTACCGAAATATAGAAAAAATTGTGTGCTGTACGACCAGTCACACCAAATTACCCCCCCCCCGAGAAACATCTGGATCCGCCACTGCCGAGGTTATCATTTTTTGAAAAATAAAACCATTCTCATGCCACCTATCGAAAATCTTTTGAATTGTTAAAGTAAAAATTAATAATATTCTAAAAGGCAATTGATAGATAAATAAATAATTATATAATAAATGGTTGTCTGTTACGCATATTATGGTTTTAAATTCAAAAGGCTGGAATGAAATAAGGTTACTAGGAAACAGGACATTAGAGCTTGATTAAATATTAATTGAAATTAAATAAATTTTAGAAAAAAATATATGAATATGAATTGAAATAATTATAAAACTCACCTTAGAAAAGACTCGTTTTAATTTTAGAACAAATTTATATTAAAAAGCAGCACAACGATGTTTATTTATAATTCACTTAAAATCGAGAGAAGTCAAGGAACATAAAACAACCCAAGGAGTATCAAATTATTAAAAAGCGCGTTCATAAAATTATTAATTAATTTATTTTCCAAATATAAAGGTAAAAAAAAAAATTTAAAAGAAAATGTAAGTTTTTATTTTCGAAAAATTTATTTAATTTTAATATATCGTTTAATTAATAAAAATTAGGGAAAAAAAGAACAACTTCCGAATGTTGTCCTGAACTTTTTTTTTTTTCGGGGGGATTTCTAAACCAACACATGGATTTCACCAACAAAAAATATATGAATATGAATTGAAATAATTATAAAACTCACCTTAGAAAAGACTCGTTTTAATTTTAGAACAAATTTATATTAAAAAGCAGCACAACGATGTTTATTTATAATTCACTTAAAATCTAGAGAAGTCAAGGAACATAAAACAACCCAAGGAGTATAATATAATGTTCAATTAGTTTATAATTTGACTTTTTAATAATTATTAGGAAAATGATGAAATAAACTCTATCACACAAATATCGACCTTCTATTATATATTAATTTCCTACTCATAAAAAAAAAAAATATAGAGGCAAATCTTTCATTTGAATCTTCTATTAGAAAAGAAAACGAGAGCAAAAAAAAAATAAGAGAATACTGTATATTTATTTACAGTATATGTTGGGGTCCAAGTAGTGACGTAAATAACACTCCAGTGGGGGTGCTATCCAAATGTCTTAAATAAAATCATCGGACTGACTGGGAAGGGCAAGTTAAGGGACGCCGCAACCCGGGCGGATAAAAAAATATATAAAGGGATTGATAAATACATTATCTTCAAAATAAATTTTACAGTGAAGAATATTTCATTAAGATATCTTAATAAAACTCTTGTGTTGTGTTATTATTGAACAGTGGTGTAGTGGCAAAATTTTCAGTGTGGGAACGCTAAATACATCACTTACCAATGGAGGGGGAGGTGCTTCCGGGGGCCCTCCCCCGGAAAATTTTAGAAAAATTATTATTATTTTTTTTCTAATGAGTGAAACCAGTGTGGGAACTCCGTTCCCACACGTTCCCGTTTCACTACACTCCTGTTATTGAATCAATGAAATTTTGTATAGTCTATAATTTGAATTAAAAAATATTTTTTTAATATTTTTTATTAAAATAATAATAAAAATATATTTAAATTTTAAAATTTTCAAATTCTATATTGAAAAATATTTTCATTGTTGTACCTTTGAGAAAGCGCCAATCAATCAAGTTATGCCACTCTACCACTCGGTCTAAGCATATTTATTTATACCATTTGGTATCCAAATAATTTAAATAAATATTCATCAGACTGCTTGGGGTCCGAACCAACTTCCCTTGGATTTTATATTATCAATATTGACTTTTGTCAACATCTCTAACTTCTCGGCCACCGAAGGGAGGAGGGGTGAGGAGAAATTGTGTTTGTTCAAATTGAGTAGGTCACCACACCAGTGGCGTAGCGACGGGGGGCAAGGGGGTCATCATGCCCCGGGCGCTACTCAGAAAGGTGCGCCAAATGGTCCGCAAAACAAAAAATTAATGGATAATTTTTATTTTTATTTAAATTAATTTCTGGTGAAATATAATAATTTTGTATATTTTACATATAATATTGTATGGTTTTCGAAATGGGGGGGGGGGGGGCGCTAAAAGGTATTGTGTCCCGGGCGCGAGTTAAGCTCACTACACCACTGCACCACACTCGTTAAGGTAGTGATGCCAAGCGCGGCGAAAGCTCTGGATTGGTGACCCCGAGCAATCAGCGTGTGGAACGCCTCCAGGTTGCCATCGGTACAATGTATATTAAAATTTATAAAATAAAGAAATAACCCCTAAATGGCCTCTGTAGCCGAAAAGAGTAAAAAAAAAATAATAAAATAAAAATTGAGTATAAATATTTGTAGTTATATTTTGTTACCATGGCGACCATTTCTCCTATCTTTCCTATGAAGCACAAGAGTAAAGTGTGCTTCAAACAATTTTGAGGGCAAAACGAGAATATACATTTTAAAGAGCATCTAAAAAATAATTGATTTTTGAATTTTAATCAAAATCGTTAGAGCGAATTTTGAGAAAATCGAAAAAAACTGAAAAAGTACATCAGTAAAGTACTAGTACTCCTTGGCCGATTTTGATTAAAAGCTTATTTTGTCGGTCCCGGGGGATGTTTAACTTAAATATAAAATTTTAACTTCCTAGCTCAATTCCTTCATGCTTAAAATTGAACACACACCCACACACCCACCCACCCACCCACCCACCCACCCACCCACACACAGACAGACCATGTCGCGAAAACCACTTTTTTGAATTCAGGGGACCTCAAAACGTGAAGATCCATCAAAATCTCGACATCAAATTTTTGACATGAATCCAATACTTTCTCTCTATATATATATTACATATATACATAGGTAAGAGAAAGTAAAAAAGTGTGAGTGTGAGGTCTACGTAAATTAACAGGCTTTCTCATTGATTTCTTGCTTCTTCTTTCTATTATTTCAGGTTTGCTTTTCCATTCTTAAAACGCAGATTAAATTCTCTTCATGCTTCATCCAGATGATTTTATGAACCGTGAGATCTGGTGATCAAGCAGGCCAATATTCTTCATTTCCAATGTTTTTTTTTTTTTTTTTCAAACCTAGTAGGCTACCAATGGATACCAATCAATTTTGAAATAAATAGGGACGGGGTCTAAATAGCCTCCCATATCGAAAAAGACCTTAAAACCAAATAAAAAAAAAAATTTTTCTTCCATATTTTAGAGTTGCAGTTACAAAGGCTTTTTGGTTGTCAATTTACTGAGAATTTTTCAAAAAAAATTTTTAGACTATAAGTCTTAAATTTTGAAAAAGTATGTTTTTAAAACACTTAAAATTAAAAGATAGTTAATTTTTATCACTTCATTTCATTTGGTATCAGAACTGACACGTTGTGGTTACTCTGAGAGAAAACTTTCATGGGAAAAATACTGAGGTGGGTTCCCGTTTCCTTCCTCAGGAGGACGCATCTCTCAGAGAGTTTGATAATATTTTGCCATGAGGTGGATTTGAACTCGAGTTGTTTTCAACTCAGAATTATAAGCTTAAGTGCTTTATTCCCTCGGCTAATCGCCTCCTCAATTTTTATACTATCCAAAAAAAAGAATTTTAAATATTAAAAAAAAAAATCATGGTTTTATAACACGATTTAATATTCTTTTGTTACACCCTGTATATTAGAATAAACAAATTTTTCTATTTTTTTTAATTTCTACAATTAAAATAAATGAATTGAATCGAATAGAGATCAAGTCATTTTATTTATTTCCATCTTTAGAGGACAAATCAATTTGCGATCAATCGGGGCTCATTTCTTTCGTTGGTCGAGGGGGTTGCCTAGGGAGGGAGCTGTCCACTTGACCTCCAAGACCTCCCTAAAGTTTGGAATGCGCCATAACAAATCGATTGAAGATCCATCGGAACTAACTAAAAAAACCTTGGGATTTTTTCCTCTTGTGACGTCACAACATCCCGCACGATTCGTATCAAAATTCTATTTATAAGATTGAAAAAAATCTCCCAACGATTGTATAAAGATGAGCATAGCGTGTATAATAAATTTCTCTCTTTTTTTGGAATATAAAGTATTTATAGGTGAAAAAATGAGTCGAAATCGAAAGCTGGCTCATTGAATTGTTGAAGAGTTAATTTAATTTATGGGGGAACATGTTACAGTGAAAAACGTTTTACACGAAACTGAGAGGTCTGAAATAAAGTACAGAAGAACCCCTCTTATTCGGCCTTGGATCAAACGATCCTCGGATTAACCGGCCTATCCCATTAGTATTATAAATTACAAATATTTATCATTCATTATTTTTATTATTACATATATTTAAATAAATTACTTTTTTTGTATTTTAATTAAACTGTGAGGTGCAACATTATGCAATTTGTTCGTTCAGAAGGTGAGGAGGGAGGGAAAGGAGTTCCCAAGTTTGTTTACTCGCTTGCTTCCCAGTCTATTGGTGGGTATGAAATATATTCGTTCTCAGCTCATAAAAATTAATAATTTATGAGAACTTATGGGAAGTAGTGACCCTACATATTCTTATAATTATTAAATTTTTGTTATTTTCTTACGTTGTAGTAGACATTTATTGTCAACTTATATTAAATTCCTAATCTTTAACTTGTCCTAAACTTTTATTTCCACCCGGTCCGGACCCTTCTTCCATTAATAGACTCTCAGCTAAGGAGGATATCCTCTTTGAGAAGAAAATCTTTTCCTTTCGAAAAGTTCATTATTTCTTAAGGGGAAATGAATTTAAAATAAAAAAAAGAAAGTAGGCTATATAATAAAATAAAATTTTATATAAAACTAAAAATTATCATTTAAAGTTTTTTTTCGCTTTAGCTCAGAACATTTTTATTCGTTGAATGTTAATATATTTAATTATCATTCTTTTTTTGTTCATTTATTATTTAAATTTTTTTTATGTATTTTTTTTATAATATTGCGCGTCCATTAATTTTTAATTAAATTTTATTATCGTCATATTAATATTGCTTTTAATAAGAAATTTTAATATTCAAGAAAATAGAAATAAAAAATTTAGCAGAGGGGCGTAGTCTCCTTTGACTCGGCCAGGGCCGGATCTAGGGGGGGCAGTGGGTGCGCAGCTCCCGGGCGGCAGATATCAGGGGGCGAAGCAATTAAAGAAAGATTTACCAAAAAAAAAGGTAAAATGATATGAATTTTGTATAGAAAATTTTAAGGAGGGGGCGGCAAAATTAAATTTTGCCCTCCCTAAAAAATCTCCTAGTTCCGGCCCTGGGCTCGGGCACATACTTATTTATACCATTTTGGTATCCAAATAAACATTGGACTACCTGAGAACCAAATTCGTGCCCCTTGGCTTTAAGATCACCAATATTGACATTTGTTAACAACTTTCTCAGCCACGTGGGGGGGGGATTATATTCTTTATTAAATGATTCATTTTGGGGGGATGGAGAGCTTATCGCCCAGACCAACCCTCTCCCCGAAAAATTTCCTTGGCTGCGATTCATTCTTGATTT
>JAKCPI010024159.1:0-91085 GCA_023213315.1 Euborellia annulipes | reverse complement strand
TTTGATTTGCCAACTCCTATAGAATGAACTTCAATAACGTTCAATATCTAATAAATTGAAAAATTAAAATAAATTCCTAAGTCCATAGAGCCACCCTGATTTAAACTGATTATTATTATTATTATTTATAAGGGCCCTTAAAAAAATGAACTTGTATTATTTTTTAAAACAATGACAGTGGAGAGTTTTAAGATTGAAGTTTAACTACTTACAAATTAAGAAGTGTTAGAAAAAGACGCGCTGTTTCCTTTTTCATTAGATATTCTTGCTCTATCAGCCTGGCGTTTTTTTTTTAATGAAATCAAATGGTGCAGCGAAGTTTTCATTCCCCATCTTCAATCCCGGTCACTGCGTTGGGCCTTTTGAGCCTGAAAAAGTAGAAAAAATCTATTAGATATGATTAGAGACACATAATATTTTAAATGTCTTTTCATTCTATTTTTTTTTTTTCTATATATCGTTTATATAAAATTAAATTATTATTTTCATACTCATTCATTCTTGTTTAATTGCTAAATAAGATATAAAGTATGTAAAGGAACAATATTAAAAAAAAAAGTATTTTATTAGTAATTAATATAGAAAATGATTAAATAAGGTTGATTTGCCAACTAATAGATCTTTTTAAATATTTCATAGTCTAATGCTGTAACCGTGATAGAGAAAAATAATTTTAAATTAAGTATTTATTGCATTCTTTTAATATTAAAGTATATTTATTATTAAATTAAATGAGAATAATTAAATTTTCAGTTTATAAGATATTATCGAAGTATTATATATATATAGGCCTATATATATATATGGACCCTGTTATGCATTAGTGTGTCAAGCGATTAAGCACGGAATATTGTTTCAAATGCTATAATTAATAGTATTTTTTATGAAATATGTCCTAAAAAAATTTATATTCAATGTTACTTGCACAATTGACAAAAAAAAATTATATATAATCCAATAAAAACAAAAAACTTTAATGTTAATTTTCTCAAAACTCGGCAGCTGGCGCTTGACACACTAATGCGTAACAAGGTCCATATAGTAAAGATAAGAAAACTTTTGAAAACAGAGATTCTTAAAATGGTGTTAAGAAATTCTATTTTGTTTGGATTAAAGTGAAAATTAAGACGATTTTACCTATTTTTTTGCAGCTGCTTTCCTCATGATTTATCCATTCCTTGTGATTACGAATTCCTTATTTAGAGATCCTAGAAAAAAGAATTAAAACAATTAAAAATTTTTTATTTCTAATAAAATATTCATTTAACCAAATCAAACTGTAATTTATTTTAGTTCTATATTATATTAAAATATCACATGGACCCCAGGGGGTCGATATAGACCACTTTGGGAAGCACTGGCTTAAAGCATTCCATATTCAGAGCCTCAAATTAAATAAAAGTGGACCGTGCATGAAAATAATAAAATATGATTTGAGAGGTCATTCTATACATGTATAGGTGAGGATAACTTTTTGATGATTAAGTATATATATTTTTGTAGTATAAGTTTGTATCGTATAAAAAAATTAAATTTTTTCTCAGTGACTTACCCTCACCATAAACAGAATCGCTTCTCAAATCATATTTTATCATTTACAATCAAGCTCCACATTTATATTATTTGAAACACTGAAGATGAAATGCGTTATGCAATCCGAAATATTTGCTAAATAAATTAACCAATCAATCCGCTGGTTTATTTTCTACTTAATTCAGTTTTTGACTAGTACACCATATATAGTTTTTAATTATTTTTTCATAATAAATCTATATATGATATAAAGGATTTTTTATTCCTTGTTGCTATACTTACATCCTGTAGGTGTTGGCACTTGGCTTCTATTTGATGAAAACTAGCGTGAATATTTTAGCTGACTTCGACTTACACCAGAGCAAAGATGAAGATCTGAAACAAAATAAAAATAATTAATTATATATTCATTTAAACATAACAATATTAAATAAAATTTTAAGATATATAGACTTAAGACTGTGTGCATGTGTGTGTGAATGTCAGTGTGAATGAGAAAAAAGTGTTTAAAAAAAAAAAAAAAAAATTGACATCTTGAATTCTAATATATCGGCGGAAACTAAATATATGTCGACACAAAAAAATTGGTCTGACAAGCACAGTACACAACGTTTCTTTTAACAAATGTAAGAAAGGTTAAAATCTGATCTTGTCCTCGGGCCTGATGTAGATGGTAGCGGAAGTCATTGTCATCTCATTAATAATAAATGAATTAATTTAATAATCACATCCTGATCTACCCCTGTAAAGCCAAACAGAATGATTAAATATAAAATTTTCAGAGGAAGTTGATAAAATTAAAAGATCACATTATAAATTTCATATATACAGTGCGTCAAGGTGATTTAGTTCCACTTGGTTTTTTGATCATACTTACTGTACCGATCTGGATGACATTTTTTTTTGCAGATATATAATACGCTTTTATGTTTATTAACAGAATCTCCCTTCGATATGTTGCATTTCAAAAAGGTTATAATAAAAAAATTGAAAATTGACTTTTTAAAAGTGTTAACGTGATTTAGTGCCACTTTAAAACTTTATTTATTTATTTATCAACAATAAGATTTTAACAACTCTAATATTTAATGGTCATTCAGTCACTCTTAATCTATAAATTAATTCACTTGGGAAGAAAATTGAATAGCCTAAGAAGCTGCTACGTGACTCGGTTCCAGGACACGTAAATTGCGATTTTGAGCTTGTCGACAGTGGGAACTGTCGGTAATCTCGGTGAACATCGCGGATGAGCTTCTTTTAGAGGTCCTTAATGAGAATGAGATCGGGCGAGTACGGAGGCCATTTCAAAACAGGGATATTTTGGCTTGAAAGCCATATTTAACTTTTATTCAAGATAATGCATATGTTCACGCGTCTGCAAACACAAAGAAGTGGCTTTCAAGCCAAAATATCCATTTTGGAATGGCCTCCGTACTCGCCCGAACTCATTCTCATTAAGACATCTAGAAGCAGCTCATCCGCAATCATTTCCGCCGCGACTGCCGACAGTTCCCCACTGTTGACCAGCGGAAAATCGCTATTGTCTTGGGATCGAATCCTGTCGCAGCGGCATATTTAGCTAATCATTTCTCTTCTCAAGTGAATTAATTTATAGATTAAGAGTGACTGAATGACCATTAAATATTAGAGTTGTTAAAATCTTGTTGTTGATAAATAAATAAATAAAGTTTTAAAGTGGAACTAAATCACCACTTTAAACAGACAATTTTCAATTTTTTATTATAACCTTTTTAAAATGCGACATATCGAAGGGAGGTTCTGTTGATAAACATAAAAGAGTATTATATATCTGCAAAAAAAAATACAGTAAAATACAGTAAAAGGAGTTGTGAACAAAAAACCAAGTGGAATTAAATATATATATATATATATATTCAGAGCATTTCTATGGCCAGAATATATTTCTGTATATATTAAAAAAATAATGTCATCTTTTAATTTTGACGACGAATAAAATCTATTTTTCTGAAAGTTTTATAATTGAATTTCTGGTTAATACTAAAACACCCCATTTATTTTTAGATAATGACTATTCTTTTTTATTTACTAAGTTAGTAAATTAGAAAAAATACCAGCAAGTTTTCATCCCCTCATATATTATTTATCTCTTATATTTTGCAAAGACTTCACTCCTTCAAATCTCAAAATCAAATAAAGTTACGCTTATGAATTTTGTTAAAATTTTTTTTTTTTGAAAGGGGATGGTAATTAAATAAAAATGTTTAAAATAGCAAAGAAAATTTGCAGATAGTAAAATCCTGAATGAAAAAAGCGTTGTAAAAAAAGCCTTTCCACTCATTAAGAATTTTTACAAAAGACTAGTGATTAGTATTAGTTTGTTAGAACTACTGTATCTGCTAAATCAATTAACGAGATGGAAACTTGCTGGTTATTTCTCCAATTTCTTTTGTGTAGTTGTTTTATACTCACTTTATGATGTAGTTCCACTGAGTGGGCTTTCGGTTGGTTTTCTTATCTTACTCTTTCCTCAACTTCCCCTCTTGTTAGTCAAAGATCAGAGGCGGCAAATCCATTCGATGGCTACTGGCCGTTCGGCTCAGGTATTTCGGAGGAAATCAGTCGCTGACACTTCTCTGTTCTCCTATGGTCGCTAAACACTAAGAGGCCGTTGAGTCATTTCTTCTTCAACGATAAATAAGATGCCTGGAGCTTCGACAATTTTAATAATAGTATCTTATATCATTTCCAATCATATTTAGGCTCTGGGTCAACACAAAAAATTATATATTCTTAAGAACAGATGTCAGAGCAGCAATGAGGAAATCTCTTCAAAGAGGCCCAAGTAGATAACAATCTGAAAATAAAAGAAAAAGTATCATTATAATTTAAACTTAAGAATAGCAGAAGGATAAGATTTAATTCTTTAAGTTCAAAAATAAATATAATTTAAAAAATTGGAAGATTTACGCTGGATCAGATGTATAAGGAAAGGACCGGAGAATAAAAGCCAGCAGTAGATGGACCCTCTCACTTCATCTTTAATTAGCAGATATTTCGACTGGCATCACGCCTAGTCATCAGTGCAAAAAAATGATTTGACAGAGGATTTGGACAGGCCCTCCGCCAAATCATTTTTTTGCACTGATGATGACTAGGCGTGATGCCAGTCGAAATATCTGCTAATTAAAGATGAAGTGAGAGGGTCCATCAAAGGCTGGCTTTTATTCTCCGGTCCTTGCCTTATAATTTATATCATCATACTTATTAATAATTGCCTTAAACCCGTGTCCGATGTGTGAAACAACCAATCAGGCCTCAGGGATAGCGCTGATTGGCGAAATACAGAGAGGGCGGAGCCGGAGAGGCAAATTCAAATTTTTTTTTAACCAGGAGAGATATCAATTTGGTTTCTTCCCTAAAGCCTTCCCTTGATAAGAATCTAAATTCGTTGTTTCAGAGTTTTTTTTAAATTCGGCAGCCCACCCCCCCCCCCCAAATTTTTTAATTCTTCTACATCTTCAAATATAAACATGCTTTTTTGGATTTAAAATTCTTGAATGAATATCTATCAAGGGGTTTAAAAGTTGAAAGATTTTTTGTGTAATTGCCCCCCCCCCCCCGAAATTTTTAATTCTTCTGTTTCTTCAAATATTAACATGCTTTTTTGGATTTAAAATTCTTGAATGAATATCTATCAAGGGGTTTAAAAGTTGAAAGATTTTTTGTGTAATTGCCCCCCCCCCCGAAATTTTTAATTCTTCTGTTTCTTCAAATATTAACATGCTTTTTTGGATTTAAAATTCTTGAATGAATATCTATCAAGGGATTTAAAAGTTTTAATATTTTTTGTGTAATTGCCCCCCCCCCCCCCCCGAAATTTTTAATTCTTCTGTTTCTTCAAATATTAACATGCTTTTTTGGATTTAAAATTCTTGAATGAATATCTATCAAGGGATTTAAAAGTTTAAATATTTTTTGTGTAATTGCCCCCCCCCCCCCGAAATTTTTAATTCTTCTGTTTCTTCAAATATTAACATGCTTTTTTGGATTTAAAATTCTTGAATGAATATCTATCAAGGGATTTAAAAGTTGAAAGATTTTTTGTGTAATTGCCCCCCCCCCCCCCGAAATTTTTAATTCTTCTGTTTCTTCAAATATTAACATGCTTTTTTGGATTTAAAATTCTTGAATGAATATCTATCAAGGGATTTAAAAGTTTAAAGATTTTTTGTGTAATTGCCCCCCCCCCCCGAAATTTTTAATTCTTCTGTTTCTTCAAATATTAACATGCTTTTTTGGATTTAAAATTCTTGAATGAATATCTATCAAGGGATTTAAAAGTTGAAAGATTTTTTGTGTAATTGCCCCCCCCCCCCCCGAAATTTTTAATTCTTCTGTTTCTTCAAATATTAACATGCTTTTTTGGATTTAAAATTCTTGAATGAATATCTATCAAGGGATTTAAAAGTTTAAATATTTTTTGTGTAATTGCCCCCCCCCCCCGAAATTTTTAATTCTTCTGTTTCTTCAAATATTAACATGCTTTTTTGGATTTAAAATTCTTGAATGAATATCTATCAAGGGATTTAAAAGTTTTAATATTTTTTGTGTAATTGCCCCCCCCCCCCGAAATTTTTAATTCTTCTGTTTCTTCAAATATTAACATGCTTTTTTGGATTTAAAATTCTTGAATGAATATCTATCAAGGGATTTAAAAGTTTTAATATTTTTTGTGTAATTGCCCCCCCCCCCCCCGAAATTTTTAATTCTTCTGTTTCTTCAAATATTAACATGCTTTTTTGGATTTAAAATTCTTGAATGAATATCTATCAAGGGATTTAAAAGTTGAAAGATTTTTTGTGTAATTGCCCCCCCCCCCCCCCGAAATTTTTAATTCTTCTGTTTCTTCAAATATTAACATGCTTTTTTGGATTGAAAATTCTTGAATGAATATCTATCAAGGGATTTAAAAGTTTAAAGATTTTTTGTGTAATTGCCCCCCCCCCCCCGAAATTTTTAATTCTTCTGTTTTTTCAAATATTAACATGCTTTTTTTGATTTAAAATTCTTGAATGAATATCTATCAAGGGATTTAAAAGTTGAAAGATTTTTTGTGTAATTGCCCCCTCCCCCGAAATTTTTAATTCTTCTATTTCTTCAAATAAAAACATGCTTTTTTGGATTTAAAATTCTTCAATGAATATCTATCAAGGGGTTTAAAAGTTTAAATATTTTTTGTGTAATTGCCCCCCCCCCCCCCGAAATTTTTAATTCTTCTGTTTCTTCAAATATTAACATGCTTTTTTGGATTTAAAATTCTTCAATGAATATCTATCAAGGGGTTTAAAAGTTTAAATATTTTTTGTGTAATTGCCCCCCCCCCCCGAAATTTTTAATTCTTCTGTTTCTTCAAATATTAACATGCTTTTTTGGATTTAAAATTCTTGAATGAATATCTATCAAGGGATTTAAAAGTTGAAAGATTTTTTGTGTAATTGCCCCCTCCCCCCGAAATTTTTAATTCTTCTATTTCTTCAAATAAAAACATGCTTTTTTGGATTTAAAATTCTTCAATGAATATCTATCAAGGGGTTTAAAAGTTTAAATATTTTTTGTGTAATTGCCCCCCCCCGAAATTTTTAATTCTTCTGTTTCTTCAAATCTTAACATGCTTTTTTTGATTTAAAATTCTTCAATGAATATCTATCAAGGGATTTAAAAGTTTAAATATTTTTTGTGTAATTGCCCCCCCCCCCCGAAATTTTTAATTCTTCTGTTTCTTCAAATCTTAACATGCTTTTTTTGATTTAAAATTCTTCAATGAATATCTATCAAGGGGTTTAAAAGTTTAAATATTTTTTGTGTAATTGCCCCCCCCCCCCCGAAATTTTTAATTCTTCTGTTTCTTCAAATCTTAACATGCTTTTTTTGATTTAAAATTCTTCAATGAATATCTATCAAGGGATTTAAAAGTTTAAATATTTTTTGTGTAATTGCCCCCCCCCCCCGAAATTTTTAATTCTTCTGTTTCTTCAAATCTTAACATGCTTTTTTTGATTTAAAATTCTTCAATGAATATCTATCAAGGGATTTAAAAGTTTAAATATTTTTTGTGTAATTGCCCCCCCCCCCCCCCGAAATTTTTAATTCTTCTGTTTTTTCAAATATTAACATGCTTTTTTGGATTTAAAATTCTTTAATGAATATCTATCAAGGGGTTTAAAAGTTTAAAGATTTATTGTGCAATTGCCCCACTCCCGAAATTTTTATTTTAAAATTCTTAATTTTTTTAATAGGTCCCTGTCCGCCTGATTTCATTTGCATGACCGTTGGCTCGAATCAGTTTATTAAAGGGAAATTTAGGCTTGCTTCTTGCCCGTAATTTTCTCATGGCCTTCAAAACCCAGAGGCCGGGCAGGGCGAATACTCAAATTTTAAACTTGATTCATTGTATTTCATTTAGGCAAAAATAATATGGGCTTTAAAATTAAGAGAAAAACTACTGATCACGTATCGAGACGCCGCCCGCCAGGGCCAAGTTGAGATGGGCGCGGCGAAGCCGCGCCTTTCTCAACTTGTTATTATATAAAAAATTAAACTTATGCATATTTTATACTCACAAAGATTTTTATAGTCTTCTCTCTCGTCAACGGAAGGCGAAGGCCAGGCTACCAATGCATTCTTGTGAGACTTTGATCCATTCCAATTGCGAATATCTGCAAACAAAAAATGCATTATTATAATTATGTAGCCTAATTAAATAAATAAGTGATTTTAATTTTTAATTTGCCTAAGCCATTTATAAAAAAAAAAAAATCCTAATTCCCAAATTCTAAACTCTCCATAAAATAAATACCATCAAAAGAAAGGATGAAATGAGAGAAGAGATTATCAATTATTTCATCTCAATTCATAATAATCAACAAAGGTTTTTTATTTTTTTTTATTTGACCCAAAGAGTTTTCCCATCCCATAAGGCAACGGTTCCCAACCTTTTTTGATGTGCGGCCCACTTTTTCCGTAAAAAAAAAACGCTGAGGCACAGTGTATAACTAGGGTATACTGGGTGTATGTGTAAGTAAAATGGGTTGGTACAAAATTGCTTTAAAAAAAATGATTTTATTGCATTTACTTTGTATTAAGAACAAAAGGCAATCTTAAAAACACTGGCCCAGGTTTGAAAAAAGTCAATCAATTTTTGACCTTGTTTTATGCCTACAAGAGCGTCATTATTTGGATAAAAACTGGATAGCTTTAGCCTTAAATCTCACTAAACCTTTAGTTTATCTCTGTATTTATTTTTCAAGGAAACTAAAGTTGAAAAGCTCGTTTATTTTTAATATTATAAGTAGAGAGTGAAAAAAAAGTCTCTTATTTTCGGAAAAAAGTCGCCTTAAAGTCGCCTCTTTTTTAGCCAAATAGTCGGTAAAAAGACTCACTGTACAATTTCTTTTGATAACTCGAACACCTTGTATATAATTTTAATAATTTAAATAATTTTCGAGACCTATTCATTTGAATAAGATATTGTTGAAGGAGGTAAAAAAAAGAAGGAGATGCAGCCAGTGTATTTTCTTTATTGATATCAATAAACACAGCCCCAGCTCTGATGATGGTCCAAACCATGGGACCGAAACGTTAGCCGTGGGCTGATATCAATAAAGAAAATACACTGGCTGCATCTTTTTTTTTTACCTCCTTCAACATCTGCTCTACAGCCATACATCCCCCCTGTTACAATAAGATATTGATATTCATGAATACCTCAATTCAGATTTGGCTAAACACTAAACTACTAACATATTTGTTAATTAAATATAATTTTATATAATCGAACTGAAAAATAAGATTGACAAATAAAAATGAAATGAAAAAGAAATAGCAGTATGGAGGATTTATGCTGAGGAACTTTGACAGATGAAACAATTTAATATATCCCTATTCGTTCTATTAATTATGTATTATTTGAATTATTAATTATGTATTATTTTAAGCAATAAAAGATTCTATTTCTAGTTTTATTTGGATTGCGTAGGCAATCCGAAATATTTGCAAAATAAATTATTTTAATGTGGAAAGCAACCGCTGGTCTATTTTTCTCCGAAAACCTTATTAATTGATTTGGATATAAATCAATTGGAATAAATAGGGACCGGATCTAAATGGCCTCGATGCCGAAAAAGACCATAAATAAATTTAAAAAAAAAAGAAAAAATATTCAATGGCCTCAGCCGAAAAAAAAAATTTAAAAAAAATATTAAAAAATTTGAAAAAAGTCGGTTATAAAAGTCGCTTTTTCAAAAAGTCTCTGACAGGCAAAAAAAAGTTGCAAAAGTCGTTTTTGAAAATCTCAAAAAAACGTTTCTTTTTGTGAGATCAGTGAAAAACATCTGGAAAAGTCTCAAAATTGACAAAAGTCGAAAGACTACCCAGGATCAAATCTAGAGGGGGGCATGGTCAGATCATGGTCATCCAGATTGTGACATACTAGCTATTTTTTATATAGAGGGGAAAAGCCTTCGAATTAAAGGCCTAAAAACCCTCGAGTCCTAACAAAAAAAAAATCATTCTCCGTCGCCATCCACCAATTTTGTTTCGTTTCATCACTTTATAAACATTTAATTTTTTTTTTGCTTCTAGGGGGGGGGGGGCAGCTGCCCATGAAAATTATATTAAGTATTAACGATATTAAATCCAAAATGATTTCAAATAAAATATAAGATAATATAAAGCAAATGAATTTTTGATATTAAAAATAAATGCAGTATATAAATTGCTCATTTTTTTGACAGATGTTGCAATATCTAACATATTGAGTTTGTTCTAATCAGTAGCGTAACGTTTTTTAGCTGCCCCCTCCCCCCGCAAACCTTTATTTCGGGCCCCATTATTAGACCTTACAAAAATTTTTTTTAAATACACTATATCCCTGAACCCTGAGGGCCCCGGGCCCTCTCAAAGACAAATTTTCATTAATTTTTTTTTTTAGCTAAATTTTTAAAATTTGAATAAACTCACCCCAAATACAAACAGGCGATTGAGTTGAACGAATCACAAGATGAAATTATAATGAAATTCTGAAAAAAAAAAAAAAAGAATTAATTAATAAAGATCTATTTAAAGAGTTAAAAAAAATAAATAAAATTTCTCAATTATTTTTTATTTCAATGGAATGTACGAATGAATTAGATATTAGATAATAGGCCTAATTTGAATATTTAGAATTAAGTTAAAATGGATTTGACGAAAGGTATTTATTCATTTTGTTTTCGTTAAAAAAATCAGGTGTTTATAAAAAAAAATATTTATTAATTAAAGGAGGGTGGAGTACTATAAGTAGAGGAGTTTTATAATAAATGGAACATTAAAACTAAATAAATGCTTTTCTATTCAATCCCAAATTCCTTCCCTTCTCTCAATTATATTAGAATTATATATATAAAATATTAATAATTAGTATAGTAAATAAAATTTAAGAAAATTTTCAAATAAAATAAGATTAATAGAATAAATAAATTAAAAATTTTGTTTTTCCCAAGTTAAGAGAGATATTTAACATTTCCAAATCAAGAAATAAAAAAATTTGGCTTGAAATTAAATGTTCTCTTTAGCGCCAGACAAGTACAACTGAACTTTGCAAATGCTTTATAAAAAATTGGGAATGACTTTCCAAAAACTTTCTCGTATAATCTTTTGGAATTAAGTCTGTGTGTGTGCGTGAACAGGATTGCTTAAAAACGATAGTAGCCAGATCGATGAAATTCGGTATATTCTTCTTACACTAAAATTGTAGATCTGTATGAACTTTTGAAGTAAATTACGTACCTGGTACTTTACCTAAAAAGTTTTTTTCAAAAATTTGGAAATTTTCAATTTTTTGTTATATTATGATAAATTACTCGAAAAAATGTCAAAGAATAAAATCTTTTTAAAATAGAGTAATTTATCAGAATATAACTAGAAACAAATTGAAAATTTCAAAATTTTTGAAAAAACTTTTTAGGTGAAGTACTTACTACCTAATAATTGGAGGTTGTAAGAGAAACATATGTAATTCTCAATTGGAAGAATTACTCCTTAAGGGATAGCACACACCGTCATCGAAAGAATAAAATTCTGAAAATGAAAAATATTAATGTTTTTTATTGAATTATTGCTTGAAGAACTTGCTATCCCTTAAGGAGTAATCTTCCAATTGAGAATTACAGAAGTACTTACTACTTCCAGGTGGATTACCTACTACTTGCAGAGGGTATTTACTCCAAAATTTGATAAAAATCTACAATTTATGTGTAAGGAGTATATACAAAATTTCATCGATCTGGATGCTTTGGTTTTTAAGCAATCGTGATCACTAGAGACCGGATTTTAAGCAAAATGCTTATTGCTCAATTTTATAAGCAGCCATTAGATATTTAATTTCTATACGAATTAGGAAAAACTAAGTGCATTGAGATTGCATTTTTTATGCTTTTTTTGCTTTTTTTGAGTTTTCATGCTTTTTTTCCCTTTCGTGCTTATTTGAACTTTTTTTACGAATATTTATAATTTTTTTTTTTTTTATTAAAAAACACACTTTTTTCCCATTCACACACGCATACACCAGGGACGTGTATAAGAGGGGGGAGGGGGCCCGCCTCCCCCCCCAAAAAAAAAAAAAAATTTCAAAAGCCCCGCAGTGCGAAAAATTATAGCATTGTAAAAAAAAATTTTCCGCAGGGTGAAAAAATTTGGTTCCGCAAAAACAAAATTTTTCGCAGGGCGGGGCAGAAATAAATTTAGTTTCTTTAAAAAAAAAAATTTGTATAAGCCATTGGTATGAGTAGAAGTTGCTTATGAGATGCTTTTTTTCAACTTTTATGCTTATTTAACAACTTTTAATTCAAGTATTTTATGCTTTTTTAAGCACTTTTTTTCCATTTTTTTATGCTTTTTTGTCCGGTCTCTAGTGATCACACACACACAGACATAATGCCCAAAATTGTTTTTTTTTTTTTTTTTTTGTTTGACTCAGGGAGGTTTAAAACGTGGGGAATCATCAAAATCTGGAAGTTGAATTTTTTGACGATTACAATACTTTAGGAGGAAATACGAGAAATTAAAAAGAAATAAAATTGAAATCCAAATTTTTTCATTTCTTGACTATGCATCATTTTGTTTTAAAGACCTCACAATTACTAACTATTTATATTATTGAAAAATAGAAGGGTTAAAATAATAAACTCACCAAATGGATAAGTGAGATGACGATGAGTTAACTTGGCTCAACGACAAGGATGAGTTAACTTGGCTCAACGACAAAGATGAGTTAACTTGGCTCAACGACAAGAAGAATCTTCGAAGGAATTCTGAAATAAAATAAAAAAATATATAATCTCTATAATATTATCGAATAAGAAAATTTAAATTATTTATATATACTGGTAGTGCATAGAAATAAAAAAATTGATCATTTTAACTTGATAATGTCAATTATATACCTACCAAAGCACCAGCATGCGTTTTCCATGTGATTATTTCATTGTTTTTAAAAAAAGTATGATAAGTTTTTAATGGAATCTTTTGTAGTCAAACTTAAAAAAGAAATCCAATAAAGATTTTCATCTTCTTTTATAAAAAATCTAGTGAACTGGTCGCACAGCAAGCACACAACTTTCTCTTACTTTCGGTAATCGAAAGTTGTGTTCAGTGCTTTTCACACCAGATTTTTTTTATGTCGATATATATTTAGTTTCCACCGATATATTCAAATTCAAGATGTAAAATTTATAAACATGGGAAAATATTTATATTTTCAACAAGACATGTGAGTGTTTTTTACTGGTGAGGCCAAACAACCCATGGCCCCCGGGAATCGAACCCAGGATCTCCGCCTTTCGTTTTATTGGTGCAGGTCGAGGGTCCGGTGGCCTGGTGCAATGGATAGCACGCCTATGCCCCGGAAAGGCGGAGATCCTGGGTTCGATTCCCGGGGGCCATGGGATGTTTGGCCTCACCAGTAAAAAACACTCACATGCCTTGTTGAATATATCTTTGACTTGTTTAGTCCGAATCGAGGTATTTTGAATACTATTATCTTATTCAAATATATAGATTTCGAAAAATATTTAACTATTTATATTTTGTTACCATGACAACCATTTCTCCTATATTTCCTATGAAGTACAAGAGTAAAGTGTGCTTCAAACAATTTTGAGGGCAAAATGAAAATATACATTTATTTTAAAGAGCATCTAAAAAATAATTGATTTTTTAATTTCAATTAAAATCGTTGGAGCGCATTTTGAGAAAATGAAAAAAGTACATCAGTAAAGTACTAGTATTCTTTGGCCGATTTTGTTTAAAAGCTTATTTTCATGCCCTAGGGACTCCCTAGTGCCTAACTGAAATATAAAATTTCACGCTCCTAGCTCACTTCCTTCATGCTTCAAATTGAACACAGACAGAGAGACAGGCAGACCTTCTTTTTTGGACTCAGGGGACCTCAAAACGTGTATACCCATCAAAATCTCGACATCGAATTTTTGATATGAATCCAATACTTTCTCTCTCTCTCTCTCTCTCTCTCTATATATATATATGTATATATTACATATATACATAGGTAAGAGAAAGTAAAATAATCATTTAAGAAAACGCATAGGGGAGTTTGATCCTCTGTAATTTTTTGATTAGAAATGACTAATAAATATATTATAATGATATTTAACGACTGGAAATATGGAAGGATGTGGAAGTGCAGGCAGCCACAAATAAAATTCTGTGAAAGTTCAAACCCCCATCATTATTTGATTGTATCTATATAGACCTATGAAAATAGCAAATTTTAAAGATGATGGAGAATATGGCTGTTTAACCTGATAAGGATAGCGAATAGCAGCCGTCGACGATCAAATAAATCTGATAAAAATTGATCTAGTTTTTGTCTGATTTGATTTTTCCTGGCTGCTATTCGCTATCCTTAGCAAATTTTAATATTATAAAAACTTTCAAACTCATATTATTTAATTAAATAAAATAAGTAGTGGAAGAAAATATCAACTAAGACTTACAGTATATACTTAGTACTTAGTGTTATATATAATTATAGAATTAAATATTTATTAATTCATATATCCGAAAATAGGGTGTGCCCGAGCGAACACGGATCCTCCGATTGGTACTCAGAGTGCCTCCACTAGCCACCACGACATTCGGATATATGAAGTTCACTTATGAACTCACTTGGAAAGCAAATTTAGTCATCAGGAGAAATGGACCCATGAACGGTGCCACAAATTTCTCCCTCAATTATTCCATCTGGATTGCACCTGGTCGAGGGAGAAATTTGTGGCACCGTTCATGGGTCCATTTCTCCTGATGACTAAATTTGCTTTCCAAGTGAGTTCATAAGTGAACTTCATATATCCGAATGTCGTGCTGTGGTCTAGTGGTTAGGCACTCTGAGTACCAATCGGAGGATCCGTGGTTCGACTCCCGGCGGCCACCCTTATTTTTTCGGATATATGAATTAATAAATATTTAATTGTATAAATTTCGCGGCTCATATACGCGATATATATAATATCTTAAATATTATATATAATTTCTTATTTATAATTATAGAGACTTAACTCTCTCTCAATAGATTTGTTCACTGAGAATGAGTGAATAAATTTTGCCCGAAACATTTGAACATTCACAGAGAATCGAGAGTGTTTTAATTATGGCTGAATGCCCTTCAACACCCTTCCATAAATATATATTGCCTGCTGAGAATCATAGTGGCGAAAGTCCGAAAATTCAATTTTTGAGTTAAGCCTCCCAAAAGTTGTTAAAACGTCTTCTCTTTTGATTGCCAAAGTGGCGAAAATATATTTCCATTCTTTGCCATTGATTCTGGCCTATTCATTTGTTGCCCGGCTATTTAAATGTAGTAAATATGTTTATAAAACTTTCAAACGGCTTTTCTTTAATTGTCTAATTTCATACTTTCGCCACCATGATTCTCAGCAGGCGGTATATATATATATATATATATATGTGACCGTCCACATAAAGAAACCAAATTTTCACTGGGCTAAATTTTCAGGAGAGCCGATTTAGTAAAAAAGTTGAAAACAATTGATTTTTTTTTTTATTATTGATTCTGATTCTCCCATCTTAGCATAAAAGTGTAAAGGTGCTCGACAACGCTGGTTTTAGTACTCCTGACTCTAATCTCACATACCCAGAATACAATTTAATTTAAAAATTAACGATTTGCAAAACATCTGTTGATTGTACTGAAGATGATTCCATATCACTGGGGTCGAAATATTTACAAATAAACGGATAATACGCAAAAGTATTTATTTTTGGCCGACGGCCCTTATAATTAAATTAAACTTTAAACTCATTTTTCTCACAACTAGATTTTTCATAACCAATATTTTAAAAATTCATATCTTCCAAAAATGATAAAAATATTCTAAAATATCGACTTGCTCAGGCTTATGTGTTCGGTACAGTGTGCATAAAAATTCAATTTTGACACCGATGAAGATTTGGTACCTTTTCATGTGGACGGTCACATATGATACTGGAAAGGTAAGAAAATAAATAAACTCACCAGATGAGAATAACAAGAATTGCAGATTGACTTCCTCTTCGCTTCTCGTAGTCGTAAGCGTCAAGTTAACGTGTCATGGTCATTGGAAAGATCGTTCTTGCATCGGTCAGACGCCATTTCTCTCTATTCAACGCCCTCGATTTTGAATCCTGAAGTGGAGTGCCTGTGAATGATTTCAACTGGTCAATCCATGATGATCTGCGTGGTTTTTTCCCTGAACTTTGCTCTCTATAATGATCGTTATCGAGGGCAATTTCTCTGAGCATTATGTAGGATTCGATCGGAAACAATTGCCTCCAGGCTCAATTTCACCCCCAGCTCCTCGAGGATAGAGCTATTGGTGCGATGGGCCGCCCAAGGAATCCTGAGCAATCGTCTCCAGCACCACATTTTCTGGTAAAAGGCATTTATGCGGTCTTGGTTTTTTTCTTAGAACACGTCTCGGACCTATACAAAAAGATGGAAAAGATGAGCAGTCTAATTTTACTTGCTTTACCTACTACTATACGGAGTTAATTTAAAATAAAAAATTCGTTTCGTTTTTTCATTTGTTATAAAGACATTATAGTTACTAATTAATTATATGATTGGAAAATTAGAGTCATGAACATAAATAAACTCCCCAAATGAAAAAGTGAAATGATGTTGAATTAACTTGGATCAACGACAAGAAGAATCTCTTGGAAGGAATTCTGATATAGAAATAAAAAAATGAATCATATTTTTTGTTGCTCTGAAATGACAATTCAAATTTAAAGATTTCCATAAAACCAAAGTAATCCTAAAAAATAAATAAATTCAGTTTGATTTTTGATAGTTTAGGAACTGTCGATCAAGAAAAACCCCTTAAACTTTGTTAAATTCTTTATTTGAATTTATTTAGAAATGTTTTTCTTAAAAGATTAATCCCTGACGCCCAGTGTTAATTTAAAATTAAATAAACATTCGTCTCGTTTTCAATTTTTTATATATTTGTTAATTAAGTCTTACCTTGATTAATGATATTTAATCGCTTGCATTTTCTTTGAAACATTCTGGTTTAAAACTGCTGAATTATTTTCTCTTCTTTTTTTTATATACTATCAGTAATTTCATTTCTAATAAGATGAATAAAACAAATAAAATTCTATTATATATATATATGATTCTGGATATTGTATTCCTTCTGAGTTCCAAAAACATCCTTTGAAGAGAAGTCTTTTGGTCCAAATCACATCTAAAATGAAAAATAAATAAGCTTAATTCATTTAACATAGTTTTACTTAAATAACTACAAAAAGATTTGGATGAAGAAGATGACTAAAATACCATAGAAGGTAGGTAAAGATTCTGATTGCATCTAACTTTAAAAATTATTTATATAAATATTTCTAAACATTTAATCTTGATAGAAAAGATCAGATTAAATTTCCTCTCTATTCACTTTCAATTATTTGACCCAACAAAACACATAATTATTTTAACTAATTAAAAATAAAGGAAAAAGAAAAAAATTATTTGTCAAAGTGAAGTAAATGTTGAATGAGTTAATAAAACGAATAATCTATTTAGTTTATATAATGCAGATATTAAATTAAAAATAAATATTAAATAATTAAAAGAATAAAAGAAATGAAATATTAAATAAAAATGAAAATAAAATTTGACAGACAGACAAAGAAAGGTTATCATATTTAATCACGAGTTTAGAAGTTTTTAAAGTGAATTTAATTATTTAATTTATTGAAAATAATATTCCTAAACCAATTAAATTTAAATGTATTACCTTAATAAATAGAAATAATTTGATCTGATGAGATGTGAGAAATAATTTAGCCGGTTTGGTTTGGTTGGCAAAGTGATGGATTTGATAAAGAGACGAGGCATTCGCACGCTTGCGTATTCAATGGAGTCAAAGCACAGAGTATAGTCAAAGGAATCGAGCTTCTCGATTATATTACTTCTATTTAAAAAAATTATTATAATTTATATAAAAATAATTAAATATAATTTATTCTATTCAAAAAATTAAATTAAAAAAATTTCTAGATATTCATTATTCATTCACTAAAATTCGGGCCAAGGGCGGATACAAGGGGGTGGGGGTAAAGGGGGTAATTACCCCCCCCCCAAGATTTGAAAAAAATACCTTTTTTTCGAAAAAAAAATTTATTTTGAATGTAAAATTTTAAAAATTAATACTTAAAAATTTGATTTGTATTTATATTCTGGCAAACAAGTACAGAATGCGCCTTTAAATTACCGAAATTAAGAAAAAATAGTGTGCTGTGCGACGAGTCACACAGTCACACCAGATTACCCCCCCCCCGAGAAACACCTCTGGATCCGCCCTTGATTCGGACGGGTACGGGCGGGCCTGAAGAATGGTAAAAAATTACGGGCTGCACACAGGCGGAAAGTCAAACAAAAATACGGGCATGGGCCGATACGGGCCCAAAAAAATCGGCCCGTGCAGGGCTCTAGCCCGGTGGCTACCTTAGTTTGCACACAGCGAGGGCGTGGGAAGCAGTGGCCTAGCGAGGGGGGTGGGGGGCAAGGAGGGTCATCATGCCCCGGGCGCTACTCACAAAGGGGCGCCAAATGGTCAGCAAAACAAAAAATTGCTGGATAATTTTTATTTTTAATATAATTGATTTCTGAAAAATATATTTTAATTTTAGTGCCAGTGTAATATAATAATTTTGTATATTTTACATATAATATTATATGGTTTTCGAATGGGGGGGGGCGCTAAAAAGGTATTGTGCCCCGGGCGCGAGTTAAGCTCGCTACGCCACTGGTGGGAAGGTGTGCATCTGGGAAAGTTTGGGCTTGGGCTGTTTGTGTACATCCCCGTGTACATCCACGTTGGACCAACCAAATATAAATTATTTTGTAATTTTTGTTTTTATTATAAATGTATATTATCTTAAATACTTTATAAGATATTAATGGTAAATTTTAAAAAGGTATCGCCATGCTTTAATATCTAAAAAATTAAAACAACTTGTTTTTACAAATTTCTCCAAATTTTTAAGAAAAGGTGTGAAAAATTTCTTTGATCCGTCAAAAGCAGGGAGGTAGGGAGGGAAGCTTTGGAATAAAAGTTGTCGCCTAAATGACGTCACAGCCGCCATATTGAAAAGATGAAAACATTGAATTTCCCATTGAACGTAATGTTAATATATCATCAAATTTCGGGCCTTTTTTTTGGAAAATTATGTGAGCAAAAATTTTCTCATGAAGGAAAAACTCTTTAAAAATTATTTTATTTCAACCGCAGGTCGTTTTGATATGCATATATGTATAAAAAAAATTAAATGTTGCGGCAATCATTCTCTTCCTAATGCTGTTGATTAGTCAATTAAAAAAAGAAATTATCATTAGTTTAATGGAAAAATGGTTACAAAAAATAAAATATAAACAAAAAATATATTTATTAATATATTTGTTTAATTACCAAAAGTATTAATTTATATAAATCTCATAATGTTATATACAAAAAAATATTTTGTTTAGTATGATAAATTTATGCAATTAACTGAGTATATAGAAATGCCTGGACCCCCAATAGATATATTATTAAAAATACTAGTATCGTTAAAAGTCTTAAATGGCCTAAGTTGCCGAAAAGACTGTGTGAATTTGTGTGTGAATGTGAGTGTGAATGAGAAAACAAAGTGTGAATGTTAAAAAAAAAAAAAAACTGACTATATATAAATATGACTGGTAGTTTTGAGGCACTTGTTATGATAAAAAAAAAAATACCTGATGTTTTCTCATCAAAAGAAGCTTTTTAGGGGGCTTGTAGAAAGAAAATGTTTTCCCAGATTCCTCTTCATTTTGCTGTCTTTTACTTTTTTTTATAGGTCGTTTCATGCATACATATGCAGAACATGCCATGTTAATTATTTTTAAAAATAAAAATAAAATAAAAACACACAAAATCAAGAATTCTTCAATAAAACAACTATCTATAACCTATACCTAACCTAGACTTAAAATCTAAAAAAAAACAAGTAATTACAAATTAAATCATTAAAAACTATTTCAAATGTTTAAATATATGAACAAAACTATAAAACAAAGAAGAAATATCTAAGAAAACTTTCAAAAACACGAGAAAATTGGAAACAAAATTGTATTGTGTCCTATGGAAAAGTCAATGTTTACATATTTTCAATATGGCCGACACGAATTTCTCCCTCTTTTTTGGAGCCACCCCCCACTCCTTCAAACAAGCCTTAGTGTCACTCCCTACCTCCCTGGTCAAAAGACACTATAAAATTTTCCAATATTTGACACCTCATATTTTATTTTTTTTATTTTTTTTATTTAAGTCTAAATTCTAGACACAAAAAAAAAAGAAAATTATATTCATATTTCCCTTACTGTTATAAAATAATTTTTATTTTTTTCAAGTTGTAACTGTATTATGAAAAAAGTACAAAGTTCAAGATCTTTTATAAGGTTTATTAAAACCAAGTATTTTTTCAATATTTATTTAATCAATAATTAATTATTTGGTCAAAGCAATTTTTTTTTTAAATTTGAAATTGGTTCTTTTTATAGATTGATGATTAATCATCGACCCTCGGGACCAGCGAGCTCTACATTGAACCTGTAACCCCCCAAGGGAGAATGCGTCAACGCCGTTCTCGTTTCTGAGTCTTTCTGTTATTTTCTCACACTAATCATGCCTATGCCACCATACTTACGTAAAATTTCAATTTGAACGTTCATCAGTTTGAATATATATACATCAAAACTTCATTTTTTCTTACACGTTCAGGATTACTCGGCAAAAGCAAAATGAATCCACGGAAAGTGATACTTCTTGCATGCGGTACCTTTAATCCTATTACGAATATGCATTTAAGAATGTTCGGTGAGTTAATCTATTTTATTTATTTATTTACTTTGGCATTTCCTTTTCCTAATGTCATTAGAAAGAGGTAAAATATCTGATTTGTTAAATTACATATTTTTGACCTCCAGATTATTGATTATTTCATTATATCATTGCTGTCCATTACTTGATCATTATTAAATTGATGCACTAGTTTCCAAAATAAATTTAAATTTTCCAAGAGAAGTGTTTATTGACATATATTCAGATTTCTTACAAAATTGACATATATAATGACAGATACTGTCATCGTTAAAGGATTTTGAATAAACAATATATTTGAGACATTAAAAATTTTTGTTTTTTTGACTGTATGATCTTTTTCATTTCAATATAATGAAATAATCACTAATTATTATTGTAGGCCTAGATGACAAAAGGAATATTTTATTATTCCCTTTGATTGTTTTTTCTAATCTTATGTATTTTTATAGAGATTGCTCGTGATCATTTACATGCTTTGGGCCAACATGTGGTAATAGGAGGAATTGTGTCGCCTGTTCATGACGACTACGGTAAAAAAGATTTAGAAACATCTACGCATCGCTGTGCTATGATTAGGCTTGCACTTGAAAATTGTGATTGGGTCCGGCTTTCTAGTTGGGAGTGCCAACAAGAATCATGGACAAGAACTAGAATTACCTTGCAATATCACCAAGTAAATAAAAAAAATCTGAAATAAATTTATTATTGTCAAATGTAATCCCAAAATTTAATTTTTTTGGGAGGAAGATATTAATTTTAGATATATATATAAGTCTATTTTAACAATTTACTAAAAGAATGTTCATAATTTGTAGAATCAAATAAATGCTGCTATCACCGAATCTTCGGATACAGTTGGCAACAAACGAGCTAGGTTGGTGGATGGTCTCTCTTGGATGCCTCCCTATGCATTGCTCTCTCCAGACTCAGGATCTGTTCAAGTTAAATTTCTTTGTGGAGCAGATCTTCTTGAATCTTTCGGGAAACCTGGCTTATGGAATCCAGATGATGTAATTATTTTCAATGGTGATCTGACAATACCTCCTATCTGTTGTACAATTTCGATAGTTTACAGAGCTTACAAAAAACTGTTTAGTTAACTAGAATAAAAGAACGTTGCACTAATCTTAATGTACTACGAAGGAATATTGAAAAAAGTTGTTTTGTCCTCCGATTATTTTGAATATTATTTGATTAAATTAAATAAATATGACCTAACCCAGGTCTCGGCAGCTCAAGTTAGCATCCTCAGTGGTCTGGAAATATGACACAATACATATATATATATATATATGTATAGTGAGACCCAGTTTTTTTTTTTTTTTTGGTGGCCAATCCAATAAATTGTCACATGAGAAGGGATGCGAACCCGCGACCCTTGGTACAATTGACCAGCACGCTACAGAGCTAGAGTTAAGTTCCTCCAATTCGATTTTTATCATGTGATTATTTCATTTTTTTAATATGAAAAATTTTTCATTAAAGAATTTCTTATATAATGATATAATCACACATGTTAAAAAAATACATTGCTGAGACTAACTTTGAGTACTAACACTGTATATGAGAGACAATTAATAAATCTGTATAATTATAAAAATTTAACTCAAATGAATGTATTTTGAAGGACAGATTTTTATTTTTATTTTCTCTCTCTTCGGAGGCTATTTAGGAGTTTTATTGTAAATCATCCGCATGGCCCGACTATATCGCAGATAATATTAGATGCCACCCCAGCAGCCTACCCTATTTTTTGTGAAAATTTTCAAATTTAATGAAATATATTATGTCATTCATGAGAAATATCCAAGTGGATAATTCAAAAATTGAAAAGCTCCAAATTTTGCTCTAAGTGGGGGTTGAGGTCCAAATTTGAAAAAAATCCAAAATTCGTCTCGAGATATTTTTTGGGCAAAAAAAAAAAAAAAAAAAAATTAATATTTCATCTCAGTTGAAAATAATGTGCTCAAAAATAAACTTTAAATTTTTCCATGACACCGTTCCAATTTTCGTGTGTGTCTTAATAAAAATCACACACAATCAAATATAAGTAATGTAAGATAAGATTGCTAAAATTTAATTAAGAAAAATTTTAAATTTAGGCTATGAACAAATCATATCTATTTTTCACAAAAAATAAACTTTTTAAGAAGGCAATTTTTCTTAATATAAAATTCAATTATTGTTTTATTTCTAGCTGGAAGCAATCCTCGGACAACATGGTCTTGTTGTTATTACTCGCGATGGCTCCAATCCATATCAGTTTATATATGAATCGGATCTTTTATCTAAACATCAAGTAAATATTACATTTTATCTTGTTTTGAAAGAACATGAAAATTTTTTATGAACTGCTTTATATTAAATGGGGCAAATATTTTGACTGGCCGAATGCCTAGCCATCATCAACGCAGGATATGGTTCATTGGCAGACCTACGTCTGATTAACAAACACTCGAATGCTTTACTTCTCTTCTTCACTCCATGTAGAACTCTATTTATTACCCCAGGCGAAAGGCCGGTCAATGAACCTGTCATATGGCAGTTATTAAGGCGCTTCAGGAGGCAAAGCTGTTCGCATGTTTTTGCAGATAAGATGGCGTTAGGGGGTCTTAAAAATTTAGCCAAAAAGTCCAACTATATACAATATTACGAACATTTGCCAACATATAGCAGGATGGTAGGGCTCTTTTAATCTAATGTATTTGATTTCCTTGGTCTTTTAATAATGAATAGTTTAAAAATATTATTATATATTATATATCAGTTATAACTGCATAAAAATATATAAATATAGGCTTATAAGTGATTTGATAATGCCGTTATACCCCTGCCATCTTTTGCAAGAGTGCTGAAATATTTGGCCGTTAATATTTAAATAAATAGGAAATTTATTTTTGGCTTCGTCACGACTTTATTTAATTATTATAGGTTGGATATTAATGATTTTTACTTTACAATTGGAAGTTTTTCGCTGGATCACACATATGGATAGGACCGGAAAAGCATTTGATGGACTCCTCTCATATCATCTTTAATTGATAGATTTCAACCGGCATCACGTCTGGTCATCATCAGTACAAAACAATGATTTAATGGAGGCCCGTGTCATACAATGTGTAATTATTTAAAAATTTTCGAGAAGCAAGGGACAGCAGGGGAAACGCTCGCTCACATTCACGTCAGTCCCCTGCTTGTTGAAAATTTTTAAATAATTATGTATGTATGACACTGGCCCTGCATCTAATCATTGTACTGATGATGACCAGGCGTGATGCCGGTTGAAATATTTATTCTCGGGTCCTATCCAAATAATTTTTACATTTTAGATTAAAAAAAAAATTAAAATTATCATAATAGAACATTTTTGCGTTTTCGTTGTTTTATTCCCCTTTAAATATTTTTGAATCAAAAATCAAAAGGCTAATCCAAAAAAGTCAAGAGGATTTTTTTGCATTCTAAATTTAATAAATTTTTAAATCTTTTTAGAATAATATCGTCATCGTAAACGAATGGATTCGAAATGAAATAAGTTCTACAAAAATTCGTCGAGCTTTGAGACGCCATCAGAGTGCTAAGTACCTTCTCCAAGATGCAGTCCTTGAATACATTTTTAAATTGGGGCTTTATCAGAGTATTCGTGACAAGTGAGTTTATCTTTACTATATTAAGAAGGACATATTTTAATAATTTTAGCTAGGAATTTATTTTATTATTTTTACAAATCATAAGTGAATTTTATTATTTAAATATATGTAAAAATATTTTATTAAAAAAAATGAAAATTATTCTATTAAGGGATATTCACTTATATTTTGTTTTGATTTTATTTTTTTAGTAATGATGCAGAAAGCATCGCGAGCAAATGAAGAAAAAAAAAAACAGCCTATGACACAATCCATCCCATTTTGATATTACCAAATAATATTAATAATAGCAAATTTAGACCAAATGAGGGAAAATTTAGTTGAAAATTTGATTTTATTAATTAAATATATTTTTTTCCAAATATATTATATTAAAATCAGAAAAGTATATATTTTTTTAAGAAAGATGTCAAATTTCAAACAAGATTACTCTCAAAATCTATTCAATTTTTTTAAAGATAAAAATTAATTTTGAAATTAAAATTTTTTTTTTGACAAAAAAAGAAAATTTTACTTTTAAATTAGTAGAGTTTTAAATAAATGTTTATGTACAGGGTGCGGCAGAAATAACTCCCACATTTGGAGGAGTCACTGCTAAGGCTGTGGAGGGGATACAGAGATGGGAGGGATCTCGTTAATTAGCTGTGATGATGACATTTTCAGATATCGCCATGAGTTGGTCGGGTGAGCAAAACGTCAAAACGTTTTCTAAGAACAATGAATCTGTGATCGCGACTCAAAGAGCATTCCGTAGGCACTTCGGACTTGGTCGACGTGCTTCCGTTCTAGATCGAAAAACGATTCTGCCATTCCTCATGTTCGAAACCCACAGAAAGAATCGTTTTTCGATCTGGATCCGGAGCACGTCGACCAAGTGCCTACGGAATGCTCTTTGTGTCGCGATCACAGATTCATTGTTCTTGAAAAACGTTTTGATGTTTTGCTCGCCCGACCAACTCATGGCGATATCTGAAAATGTCAAGACCACAGCTAACTAACGAGACCTCCAACTCTGTACCCCCTCCACAGCCCTAGCAGTGACCCCTCCATATGTGGGAGTTATTTCTGCCGCATCCCTGAATATGGGAAGTTGGGGGGGGGGGGCATTTTGGTGTACTTGAAAGCTCTTGGAGGGCCTATCTTTCTATGAGTTAATCTACAAATAAATCTATTAATTAACCTACCAACCAGAGTTCTCTAATTCTCAAAATTAATTTTTTTTTATTTAATTAAAGGTTTTTTTTTGCCATCGAAGGCCGTCTGTATTGGCTACCAAACTAATTGAAATAAATTTTTGTCGCATGAGACGGGATGCGATCCCTTGACCTCTAGCATAGATAGATCAACCTCTAGAACAAAAGGCAGAAACTCAACCAGTGAGCCCAAGAGCAAAAATTAAAAATTATAATTTCTAAAAATTTCCGCCAAGGTCCGTGGGACTCAGTACTAATTTACTTGAAAAAAGTAATCTCTACTTATCGAGTAATCCCAGTTCTTTTATATTTAATCTACTTGTACTTCCAGACTGAGATTAGCAGCTTCTCACATTGATATGCGAAAAAGTTTATACTTATTATTAAACAATTTCGTTAATATAAATAAATTAAAAAGTAATAAATAAGATCAAGGGCGTACCCAGGATCAAATCTAGAGGGGAGGAAGATCATGGTCGTCCAGGGGGGGGGGGGGGCAGATCATGACTGTCCAGATTGTGACATAGCTTTTTCATATATATATATATATATATATGGGAAAAGCCTTCGAATTAAAGGCATAAAAACCCTCGAGTCCTAACGAGTCCCCGTCGCTATCGCCCTACCTAATTTTGTTTCATTTCATCACTTTATAAGCATTTAATTTTTTTTTCTTGCTTTTAGGGGGGGGGGGGCAGCTGCCGCCCATGAATAAGATCAACCAAAAGGCTTTTTGTATAAAATAAAAAAGTCAGAAAATGTTTTAAAATTTGACATGATTCTTAAAAAAAAATATTAATAATTTAGTCACAAAATACAATATAATTTTTTTATACTCTTGTTTTAATATTAGTTTGTTTTATTATTTAGATTCAAAAATAATTTATTTTTTACATATTTGTTATATTTATTTAATAATTTTATTTTTTATATTAAATTATAAATTAAATTTTTATACACTAAACTCTGTGATAATATATAGTATATTCTAATATATTTTTTAAATATTTTTTTTTAGTTTTTTCCTTTTTATTTATATCATTAGTCCAGAGTGTTATAAAGTTAAATCTTAATTAAGAATATTTCATTTATTAACGCAAAAATCCTTTTGCGTTTTAAATGAAAGAATAAGAAAGTATTTGTTTGCATCAACAATAATAAATTATTTTTTGTTCTATGCTGCTCTTGGATTCCAGTAAGTATTTGCATGCTAATAATACGAATTCCATATTCCTAACCCCTTCACCCAGCGATGTCTTAATGGACTCTCCAAGCCCTGGGTATGATGAAATGGATAGCGGTATCGGCGTCAAATTGATCCAATGCTGTGGAAATTCGACAACCGCTTCTGTCAATTCGGAGAATATTAAACGTTCAACGAATACAACTTCAATGATCAAGACGTCAAATGGTCAGATCATCACTACGTCGATATCAACCAATTCAGTAAATTCAGCTCCAACAGCTACTGTAATCGGCTATCCTGGACAAGCCGTACAAATAGTTGCTGCCGGCGCTGAAAGACGAAAGGTAAGCGACGCTGAACCCATCGTGCAAATACAATTCACTAAAGATGGCATTAAAGTGATCAGTGATAAAGAGACAACTGTTTAGAGTGGAAAAAAAAACACAAATAAATCGTCTCACAGTGTCTCCAAGACAGATCGAAAATAAAGATGATTTTTTTTTGTTTCATAGGTTCTCCTTGAGTCTAAAGGAGTTGATAACAAATGTTAAAAAAATTATGCTTTAAATCTAAAAATTTTATTTTGTATTTTTTTAAAATTACTATCAATAATTTTTAATTATCGTGAATAGATATGAGAGGCTTTTTCAACTCATTCAAAAGACTCTAAAAATGAGAAATTGATATCCTAGGATTGGAATTAATTGATGTTCGAAATAAACTAAAAAAAAGCTGGGCTTATAGTTTTTGATTAGTAACATCTCTAACTGATTTTTAAGGAAAGGACCGGAGAATAAAAGCCAGCATTTGATGGCTGGATTCCTCTCACATCATCTTTAATTAGTAGATATTTCGACCGGCCTCACGCCTGGTCATCAATACAAAAAATCATTTGGTGGAGGACCCGTGTCAAACAATGTGTAAGAATTATTTTAAAATTTTTCGAAAAGCAGGGGCAGAAGTGAATGCGAGCAACGTTCACGTCAGTCCCCTGCTTCTCCAAAAATTTTAAAATAATTCTTACACATTGTATGACACGGGCCCTCCACCAAATCATTTTTTTGTAAATTAAAATTAAATATACAAATTAAACACTAGGTTATTTGTTTCAAAGGTTTTATTAATTAAAAATTAACACTTGATACGTAATTCGACAATTCCTTATCATCATCAGAATGTATATATATCATCACTTCTGATGATGACAAGGAATTGTCGAAATACGTATCAAGTGTTAATTTTTAATTAATAAAACCTTTGAAACAAATAACCTAGTGTTTAATTTGTATATTTAATTTACAAAATGTTTCAACGAGAACCAACGGTCGAAAGTTTAAATCTCATTTTTTTGTATTGATGATGACCAGGCGTGATGCCGGTCGAAATATCTACTTACTAATTAATGATGATGTGCGAGGAGTCCAGCCATCAAATGCTGGCTTTTATTCTCCTTGAAATAAAGAAGGGAAAAATTTATCATATCAGTAAAAAAAAGTAAAAATGTCCAAATATTAGAAAATCAAAACATTTTTATTAAAAAATAAATTATGATTATATTTATTTCTTAATATGCCATTGATTTATTCCATGACCAAATACTGTGAGACGATTATTCAGACCAAATTAATTCTAGATAATTATAATTAATATGTAACATCTAGGCCATATCCGAAAAAAATCAATGCTTAGAACCCTCGAATGGTTCAAAATGGAAAATTTAAATGGGAGCAAGTGCCAAAAAGACAAAATATAATTTAAAAAAACATGAATTTAGATAACTTTGAATGTTTACTCAATCTAAAATTAGAAAATATTAAAATCAAATTCACATCTTCTAGAGCTGAGTGGTTCTCATAGTTATGAAACTGTTATATAATTAATTATTCAAAATATTCTAGAAAATGTTTTTTTGGGGAAAAAATAGTTTGAGAATCGCTCGCTTAGTATAATAATTATAGTTTGCGTCTTCCTCAACCTTTTTAATTGGATTGCTGGAAAAAATTGAAAAAATCTTATATTTTGCTGACGTTTCGAGTTATTTATTAAAAGTGAGTTGATAATTTATCTAGTGTGCAAGGTAGCTATGGAGAAGTAGTGTCTCAGATGTTTTTGAAGGGAGTCTTGTTAGAATAAATTGTATGTTGTATAAGTTGACCAGACGTCCCTGTTTTGCCAATTTATCTCGAGTTTTAACATTTAAGAAGATATCTTAAAAAAAAACCCCAAAAATATATTTAACATGAGTATGAGTATGATTTTTTGTTGGTGGGCCAAGCGCCCCTGGGAATCGAACCCAGGATCTGCAGCCTTTCCTGGACATCGGTGTAGCACAAGGGTCGGGTGGCATGATGCAATGGACAGCCTTGGAAAGGCTGACCTGGGTTCGATTTCCAGGAGCCATGGGGCGCTTGGTCCACCAATAAAAAATCATACACATCTTCCAAATATATCTATGACTAGTTAAGTCAGTTAAGTCCGATTCGAGGTATTTATTGAAAATTAATATCTTCTTCAAATGAATAGATCTCGGAAAAATATATCCCAAACAAATATCGTACGAAAAATTTCATGAAATTTTAAAGAACGATGACAACAAAATGAGAAATAGGCGAAAAAATAAAGTTTTTAAAGATTTATAATTGGGGGGGGGGGGGGCCCTTTTGGGGGTTTGGAAAGGGGGAGACCCCCTTTTCAATTTTATTGGATTTACCTTATACAGTAAAGCAGCGGTTCCCAACCCGTGGGCTGAGTGAAACTGGGCCGCGGGCGTCTAAGGAAAGATAAAAATGCAGATATAATAATATTTAATGGCTGGGAATATATTGAGGAAGGATGTGTAAATGCAGGAGGCCAGAAATAAAAACGCTCTCAATTCCCTTTGAATGTCCAGACGTTTCGGGCAAAATTTATTCGCCCATTCTCAGTGAACTATTCTAGTGGGAGAGAGTTAAGTCTCCTTTGGTATACATAGTGGTTGTCTGGACATTCAAATGGAATTGAGAGCGTTTTTATTTCTGGCTGCCTGCATTTACACATCCTTCCTCGAAAGATAAAAATTACACATATTTATATATAAAATTATATATATACATAATATATAGAATGGACCTCAGGGTTTTTTTTTTTTACGGAAAAAGTGGGCCGCACATCAAAAAAGGATGGAAACCGCTGCCGTAAAGAATCAAGAAAAAGCGAGCATGAGAGATCTTTCGAGACACATTTGAGTTTGAAAAGAAAAGTTATGAATAAATTTCGAGACGGCTAATTAAGAAATTTTAACCATTCCAAATCCAAACAGAAGCTGGAATATATGTCAGAATATTAATTTTTGGTTGAACATTGATAAAACGTGGAAAAATATATATATATACAGTATATTTAAGAGACCCCCAATATCTATGGTTTTAGGGTAGCAAAATAACTTTAAACATCTAAATCCAAGCTTTTGTTTTAGTATTCGATAAAGATCCCCGATATCTATAATTAACCGTTTTTTCATTAAATCGGCTAGGAAGAGTTATGTTTAACAGTTAGTTGATTTTTAGAGAGAGGAAATAAGAAACTGTCCACACTCAAGCTACTCAACCGCTATTACTAAAAAAATAAAAACTACTAGTTAAAATTATTCAGAAATATTTGTTTATAATTTTTTGAAATAAATTAACAAGTCAATATAAATAGACAACGAATAGTCTTAATAAAAATAACCCAGTGAATAATAAGAATATATATTTCCAAAAGACTTTATTAAATATAATATAAACCTATAATTTTTCAGAATAGTTTTAACTAGGTTTTTAATTAATTAATACTCGAAATGTTATCAATTAAATTATCGTTTTGTTCTTATATGCATAAATCCCCAAATTTTGGTTCTTCTAAACTATATTTGCCAAATGAAAAAATAATTTTCTTGAGTGCCAAATTTATTATAAAGATTATTTTTATATTATGGCCTATATAGTTTTTAAAATATGGCAAATATTTATTCTAACTATAAAAAAAAAAGGTATGAAAAACTTTTTTTATTAGTTTATTTTTCTTCTAAGAAGAAATAGCTGTTCATAATAATCATTTTTGAATATTTTGGTAATTTTTTTTTTGGCTTGGCATACGGTAAAATTGATATAATTCGCGAAGATGCTGAGCTGAGAAACAGCGAGGCTTCATATGTATCATCTTTCAAAATCTACCCCTATTAGCTCCACAAAGCATTTTAATTTTCAAAAAAAAACTAGTCTCAAATCTCGCACAGTCTGTTTTTTTTTTTTTATTTAAATTTGAGGAAGCTTAAAATTTTACAGAGATGTTTCCCGGTCAATTCTTCCCACAAATCCCCTCACTCTGGACGATTTTGTCCATCATATTTGTTCCTTTATATTTTACAACACATTTTTGACAAATATTTCTCAAAAATAACATTATCCAGGAAATATTTAGAATTTTCCTGTTTTATTTCATTTGTTAAGAAATAAAATAATTTCTAAACCTTAATAAATTATAAAAAAAAAAAAAAAATTTAGGTGCCATTCAAAATATATAGGATAAGAGAAAGTAAAATGATAAAACAGCTATTTCTTTTTAGTCCAAAAAATTATTTTTACAATAAATATATTTGCGAGATGTCTTATTTACAACTCCTGAATTCGAACATGGACTTTCCTATTTCGGGAAGAACGGATTAGCTTTATCTTAAGTCCTGATAGGAGCCCAGGGGGTAAAAATCTGCCTAATCAAACAAAAACCTATCTCGCAAATATCTTTATCTTAAATGATATATTGACTAACTAATGTTTGAAAATCATAAACTATTTCAAACAAAGCATCGGAATTTCTTTTTATTTTCTTTATATTAAAATATTATTTAAATGATTGACTTTATTCTAGTCTATAATTGTTGAAAGAATATGAAACTAAGATGGTGACAATGGATCTAGTCTTCCAAATATTATAAATTTAATATATATATATATAATAATAATATGTACAAACATAAAAAATTGCTTTCGATTAAAATATTAATTTATACAAAAAAAAAAAATCAAAGTGTTTGGACCACACGGTTCCTAAGTGGTACTTTTTTCCACTCTAAACTCAATTCTCTTCAGTTTTCTCTCTGTGATTTGTGTCTTTCAAGTTTTTAAGCTTATAACACACTAAACCACTCACACTCACACACCCTTTCTAGTGTCTACTTCTCTTTCTAAACGAAATTGTTCTTTAATTATTAAAAAATAAATAAATAAAGAATTATCAATCTCACTCACTCTTTATCACACTTATTATGTAGTTTATGCACAAAAATAAAGAAGGATTTATTAATATATTGAATTCTTGTCTTTCGGATTTTTTTTTATTTTGGAAAATTATATTCCCTTTAATATTCCTTTTTTAATTTATGTACTCATATGAGCTTATTTTGCTACTAGTTAATCGACCGCTTCTTCACAGGTTGAATTCACAGAATGAATATTATTAATAAAACATCCCATTCTGTGTTTTTCATTTGATTATTTCATATTTTTTTAAAATATGAAATGTGTTTAACGAAAACTTTTGTGGTTTAAATTTTTAGAAAAACAATCCCTTGAGAAAACGCATGAAGTTGCTTTAATATTGGCCTACTGTATTATGTGATTATTTTATTCTTTTATAAAAAAGGATGAAAATCTTTATTGAAATTCTCTTCTAAGTTTGAATCACTAAGGTTTCCTTTAAACATTTTCATATATTTTTTGAAAAAACAATGAAATAATCACATTTGAAAACGCATGAGGTGCTTTAATATTTATCCTCGCTGTATTATTATTATATGCCTATCAATTAATATTCGGTACAACAAACTTTTTTTTTGACATTATATCCAGAACAAAAATTCTTTAAAGAGAAAAAAACGAGAAGCAGCCAATGTAGTTTCTTTTTTGAGATTCAGCTGAGGGCTAACGTTTAGTTTTTAGATCCTAGGTTAGGACCATCATTAGACCTGGGGCTGTGCCAGAAAGATTTATATACTTTGCCCGAAACGGGAGGACTTCATGTGCAAGAAAGAGATTTATGCGCTTTTAATAACAAAAACTGCTATTATTGTTAAAAAGTGAAATGCCCTTCTCGTTATATGTGAGAGGATCGAGTCGGCTTTCGAAATTGAATTCAATTTATTTAAATAACAAAAATTGCTATTATTATTATTGAATTCAATTCCGAAAGCAGACTGATCGACATATAATGAGAAGGCCATTTCAATTTTTTAACAATAATAGCAGTTTTGTTATTAAAAGTGCATAAATATTATTCTTGCACATGAAGCCCTCCCGTTTCGGGGAAAGTATATAAGCCTTTTTGACACAGCCCCAGGTCTGATGATATATATATATATATAATGTAAGAGAAAGTAAAAATTAACCAATTATTTATTTATTTATATTCTAATATTTTTATTTTATTTCTGTAACAAAAAAATTACAATCGCATGTATTTTCCCAAAAATACCTAAAAAGGTGAAGTGTATTATTCTAATCACGCATGGATGCATGAATATAATTGAAACAATTTCAAGACATGGCAATGCACTTTAGACAAGCACGAAAGCATGATTTTTTTTAATTTTCTATAAATCGCAGTTTTTTTACTTTTGATTTATATTTACATAACTTCTTTTTTTTATAAATAAGTATAAAATTTAATATATTAAAAGCTAATATTAATCTAGTGGCCTATTAAGTGAAAAAAATGCAAAAAGAAAAAGAGACAATATTTATCTACTAGATGTGGGAAAAATTTAAATTATTATAATATCGATACTTGGAAATTAAAAGATAGTAAAGGGCAAAAAAGAATTATATATACAGAAATGGTTCAGCTCTTTGAGCTTTACAAAACAGTCTAATTAAAATTGTGCTATCTAAAAAAAAGTGTTTTTTTTTACGCCATTACATTTTTTATAGATATTTGAGAAATCATAGGAATTTATTAGAGTATAGTGTTTTTTAACCTAATACTTTGCGAAAATTTGTCAAAAAGAGATGTCTTACTTGTTAGAGATGAAATGTATATATAAAAAATAGTTCCGGCTTGAGTGTACGAAAAACTCGGTCGATTATTTTTGATAAAATTAGAAAAAACTAAAAGAGTACATCAGTAAAGTATTAGTACCTGAATTTTCCCAAAGACGAGATCTATCGCAATTTCATTTTGGTATCAGTGGTATATTTTTCATTGAGAAAACGTTTCTCGGTCAACCAAGTGTATTGTACCAAAGGTATATTCTTCCAAGGTTTAATCTTCTATGGACGAGAAAAACTTTGTCCAAAAAATTTTCGGGTTGAAGACGACACCTAAACCAATTTCAATAAGAAAAATATTATTCGCAAGAATTTATTGTATATAGTTTATATATATATATACTTCTCACCTCCAAGTCAAATCTCATACTGCTAAAGCAGATTTAGAAATTTTAATATGATTTTAAATATAATCGGTAATAACCCCAAGTTACGTGATATGTGGGTCCGAAGAAAATTCGAATCGGGACATTGTTTTTTTTTTTTTTTTTTTTTTACGAGTTTTAGAAAACTAAATAATCGTCGTCGATTACCAATGTAGAATTAACGTGAAATGCGTTTACTAAACAACATGACGATGTAGGTCGGCAGGGTTGCTATTCGAAAAAAAATCAAGAAACACGTAAAGCCGTCACTCATAACTGCATAGCACAGATTAATGATTAATCTGTCGAACTCCACACCATCGCATCGACGCCGGACGGTAACGGAGAATTGCGCCCTGTTAAGTCATTACACTAGTCATTCATCACTCTATCCATGCCCGCACCGTCATTGAAAAAATTAAAATAATTTTAAACGGGCTCGGGGACTGTTGATGCGTGTAGGGCAATGACGTTTCCCGGCGCAATTCTTTTCCGTGTACCGTCCCGTGTGACGGTCTTGGTTCAGTCGGTTCTTAGCTTAGTTCGCGTAAGTCGGAGTCTTACTTACTACATTATTTTTAACTTCTAAATAGTTATCAAATTTGCATGATTTTCATAAAATTATCTTTGTGAAGTCTTTTTTAATAAAAAATAATAAAATTAATTATTAATTGGTGTATTATTATTGGTGTAGACCAGTACAGTATAAAATTAAATTAAATTAAGTCAGAAGTTTCTTTCTTGGTCAATTCAAGATGGTAATGGTATTTATTTTCTCTATTACCTTCTTGAATTGACCAAGAAAGAAACTAATGACTTTTAATTTAATTTAAAATGAATAAGTATTGTAAGGCTGAACGTACACCAATTGAGCAAAACGCTCTTGGACAAAACGTTTTGCTCAATGACAACTCACACCGATTAGGCAAAATGTTTTGTCATTGAACAAAATGTTTTGCCATTGAGCATTTTTGCCTAATCGGTGTGCATTGGCATTTTTTTCTCAATGGCAGAACATTTTGTCCAATGCCAACCCACACCGATTGAGCAAAAAGCTCAGTGACAAAACATTTTGCTCAATGCCAACGCACACCGATTGAGCAAAAAACGCTCATTGGCAAAACATTTTATTCAATGATGTCGAATCATGTCCATTTGTGTTTTGTCTCCACGGTGTGCGTTGACCCATAGAAAAGTATTGAAAAAACAGTTTTAGGGAAAAACGTTTTGTTCGAAAACTTTTTTGCTCAATTGCTGCCTAAGTGTTGAATGAGTGTAGATACTTAATTGGAATTAAGCAGGAGACTCTCACTTTTTTTTTTTTAATCAAACCGGTCTGCCTCCTAATTTTGATTAATAAGTAGGTCCTATTATTTTAGTTATAAACAAATAATAATTGCAAGAGAAAAAAAAAACGGATGCTTGTTTAGTAGAATCTTTAGTTGATTTGAGCTGTATTTTTGATTCCCCACGTACCTTATTTAGACTAGTAATAGTGTTGATTTGGGTTCTGGATGTTGTCGTTGATGTTACAGGGAGCTGTGAGACCTGCATGCCTATAGACCGGCCGTTGTTGGTTGCGCCTAACGAAGAACTCTTTCTGCTTGAAACTGTGCCCTCTTGCTGGTGCTCTCCATTCACCTTGCATGCTTATCTACTCGCATTCAAGTATAGATAGTCGTGCTCCATGTCTACAGTGTCTTTAAAGAGCTTAAAAGGAAAAATATCCATCCATAGAAAAGAGAAGTTTTTTATTCCATTTGTATAGAATAGAAGAATAAAGTTTTCCTAAATATCTTTCTTTGAATACACACTGAAGTTGGCTTGACAAATTTTAAATATCCTTTACATTGTAGGTTCTTTTTCGCTTAAACTCTCATTAATTTATAGTAGTAATAAAGAAGGTAAGTTTACCTTTATCTTAATTTCGGTTGGTTTGATTATGACAATAAATGAATGATTCGTTCATTCATTTACATAAATTGTTCCTTTTAAAGAGAAGCTGGATGCTTATTACTAATAAGAATGGATGGCTAATACCAGTAGGCGGAAAAAAGATATCTATTTTCGTTCTTTTTAAATTACTGGCTGTGATTTATTGTTTCAAGTGAAATGAATGAAACATGATTGAATTGATTGATTTTATATTGAATGCTGAAATATGAATGTAAAAGACTATCAGTATATTTTCATAATAAATTGAGTGAATTGCTTTAATTACCTGTATATGAAAGAAAAAATATAATTATGGTTCTTTAAAGTGGTAAAGGATTCAACAAGGCCGCCCAGATTTTTTTCGAAAGCGATCAGGCCTAATTAACCAAAATTGTTGAATTGTTATGATGGATAAATATTGAGAAACTTAGTTGTAAAAAAGTAATCAGACCCGGGCCTAGTACTGTTGGCTCTAGTGCAATTTTATTTATGTTGACCTTCCCTCCTTTTTTTTTCTCTTTTTAAATAAAAGTCTTTGTTAACTTTTCAATTTTTTATTTGCTTTTGAGTTTCAAGGCCTTTCAGCGGTTCCAGAATCTTGTCGCCAGCGAGCTCATTTCAACTTTTCACCTGTATACGACGTGGACGTGAGAGTAATTAATCAAATGCGAGCAAATTTGGACTAACCTTGGAATATAAGATATATTTTTTTCATTTAAGGATTCTTGCTGTATAGACATTATTTTTAATTGATTGAAGGAATCAGGATGTCACAGCGACCTTTGATGAAGGAGCCGATAAACGAATGTTTGTGAACACAAATGTATTTTATATGAAAAACTATTGTAATTTATTTCACTTTCCAGGCCCTGATGATGGTCCGTTGAGGATTGAAACCTTCTTGTACATTGGTTGGCCAAAACTCTGAAAATAAAAATTAATAAATTAAAAACTTTTTAATTTATATATATATATATACACTCACCTTCATCAAGAGTCGCTGTGACATTCTGATTCCTTCAATCAATTAAAGATATATTTTTTTGTTAATAAAATTAAAATTTTGTTAAATAATACTTTACCTAAATAATTTGTATAGGCCCAAGTTTTATAATGCAACCATTAAGCAATTTTCTTCACCTTGTTTGAATGAATTCCAGCGAGAATCCATACTTCATAGATTATTATGGAATAAAGAGAGACTGCATCTAATATAATATGTAAATGCAACCAAGGAAGTCCAGTTTGCTCTGAAAATATTATTCTATTGAGATTTTATTTTTATATCATTCATATAATATATTATAAAAAAATAAAATAAAGAAGCTAGTCAATGAGGAGATGAACTAATCTCCCCAACCTAGGTGTTATGTTATTAATAAATAATATGAATATTTAATATACTTCTGTAGTATTATATATATATATATAGTATAAATATTTAAGAAAAATTGATTTCAAACAAGATTAAAACAAATTTGTATATTATTGGAAGTGAATAAAAAATAATGAAATAATCATATGAGATAACGGCATAGAGTTTAATATTGCCCCTCACTTAAAAATGTTAATAAATTAAGTGAATGTTCCATTCGTTGGCGAAAACATTGAACTAGAATCTAAATAGAATAGGTAGAATGGCAGTTAAAAAGAGAAAATAAAAATTGATATTCAAAATGGAAGCACTAACACATTGAATGACCAACCTGCTTGAAAAAGTGAGAAAATGTGACAGGTTCATAGGCGCCGGAACTGGGGGGGGGGCAGGGTACATTGCCCCCCTGGCATCCTACAGGGGGGGGACAGAGGGGGGCAAAATTTCTTCTTTTATTTCATTTATTATTAAAAATGATATATTTTTACTTTTGAAAAATAAAATCTTCTAAATTAAAAGAGTAAGAAATTCATTTTTTTCCAAATTTTTTGAAAAATCACTACCAAATTTTTTAAAATTTTAATTTTATTAAAATTGTGATTTTATTTAAAATTTTTAAAGTTTTATAGTAGATTTGTTTTTGTTTTATACTAGTTAAACATATTAAATTATTTTAATTTTCTAAAAAAAATTTTTTCCCCCCCCGATTCAAATTCGTTCCGGCGCCCCTGGACAGGTTACTATAATTTCAATTTCTAAATTGGTCTACACTAAAACCGGCACTGCTTATAGCTACTTTCTGGAATTTTGTCGAAAATTGTTCCAACGCAACAAATGCTGCCACTCTTAAAATTCTTGCTAAAGATCGTAATCCTACTACTCGAGTGCCAACACAAGGTTGCACTAAACAACACAGGTTCAACACAAGGAGATAAGAACAAGTAATTATTATCAAAGCTTTTTTCTCTTTATTTTGTGGCACTTATCGGTTTTAAAAATTGAAAAAATGACAATAACCAAGGGATCTCCATGCACGAAAAATCTATTAATTTAAAAACAAAAAGATATATATATATATACATTTTGCCATAAACGTTTTTGATTTTTTTTTGTTTCTCTTATTTATCTCTGGTAGTTTTTTTTGTATTTCATAAACTTAAAATATATTAATATATATTGGTACACATTTAACTAGTTAAGCTTTTTGGTTTTACCCGTCCTATTAATTCATCAGCCCGAACTTCCAAGATTAAATCTGACTATGGCCCTGTCCTGTAATATATATATATATGTTCTGGAAGGTTTCCGCGACCGGATGTATGCAAAGATATAAAGTTGGGTTTTGTGAGTTACCGAGAAACCCGCAGCCCCCCAAACCCACCCCACCCCCTAAAACCATTTTTTTTTTAATATATATATTTTTGAAGGTGTTTGCGAGCGGGGGTATGCAAAAAGAAATTTTTTATATATATATATATATATATACTGTTAATTTTTGTGCTTTTGGAAATAGAGGAAGCCTTTCAAAATGCAGTTGATGCTCCATTATTTTTAATTCCTAAAATAAAAGTAAAAAGGGAAAAATATGTAAAATTGAAAAAAAAAAATTTTTATTTATAAGAGATAAATAATTTATTTTATAAAATGTATACATAATGAACACTTTATCAACAGGTATATGATCAAGTTATGATATGAAAGGAAGGCGAAAACCAATAACACTTGAATAAAAGTGAAATTGATTAAAGCTAAAAAATGTTAGGCCTATGAGATTATAAAGAGAAAGTTTCTAGTTTATTAAAGGCTTAGTATAAGAAAACAAGTGATAATATAATAAAATTCATTCACTTTTATATCACTCTTATCATGTCTTTTGTTTTAGACTTTATAAAGTTTAAAAATGCGTGCCAAAATTTTTAATATAATTATCAGCAATGGTGATGGTAATGATATGATTGGAAGTTATAAAACTAGAGGAAAATAAATAATATTGATAATTATTAATAATCAATGATAGGCCTATATCATCCGCGGAGAGGTAGAGGTTCGCTTTTTCTCTTTAGTTACAAAAATTTATTCAAATTATTGACAATTTGAATAAATGACAGGATTTAAATATTCTCAGAGGTCAAAAATCATCTTAAAAAAGAAAAAAACCACTCTTGAAATAGATAAGAGTTTCAATAAATTCTCAAATCTTAAAACAACACATTGCGTTCCAGCTGTTTAATCAGTTTGAATCGATTTTTTTATTGAAATTAGTCATATCATAAGCAATTAGCCTCTCTAAGGATTTAAGTCAGGATCTCCTTCCTATCTGGACATTGATGTTTTATCCATTTGCACTAAAACTCCAGTACTCTATTTAGGGTCAGGTGTTTTAGTACAATAATTGCAAGTAGAATATAGGGGGGTTAGGATTTAGAAAATCTGAACTACCCTCAGAGAGCTAATGGCTCATCAACTAAAAAATCAAACCATTTCCATAGGCCGGGTCCCAAGACCGTTATAATAAAATTATCAATCAATTTCATCTCTTTAAATAAAAAATAAATTTCTAATTAAAATAAAAAATTAAAAATATATATACATTTTTAATATGAAAATAAATAATAGAAAATAAAATATTTAAAAAATACAAATAAAAACGATACTAAAAAGTATTTATAAGTACCATAGATGATTTCAGTTGGAAAAAAAAATTTATTTGGTTAAATGGTAAAAAAAAAATAAAATTAATTCGCCAATAACACAGGTCAACAAAAAAAATTTTTTTTTGTTTCTCTTCTACTTGTTTTTACATTCATATGTTATTGTTTATCAGAAATCTTAAATTAAAAAGACTCTGATGTTCAGCAAAAACTATACTAATCGTAATTTAAAATAAAATGATAAAAATCAGTGATTTTTCTAAAAAAAAATTGCTCTAGTTTCTACAAAAGCAAAATTTGATCAACAAAATTATTTTTCCCTTTATTTTTAGCGTAGGAGAAGCGAAAATTTCATATGCAGAAGCCAGACTCAAAAATCATGTTGACCGGTGTAATCAACAAGATGGTTTCAAAAACAATATTTCTTTCTTGATCAGTCTAAATTTTTTTGATTGGCTCAATATAATTGATTTTTTTCCATTAACTAAATAAAATAATTTCTTAAATACATTTGAATTTTCAGAACAAAAGAATTTTTAATATTTAAGTAAAAAAATCATAATTTATTTAAAACCATTTCTCAATCTTCTTATCCTATGAAAGTTTTCAAATAAAAATATATAGGGTAAGAGCAGGGCCGCAGACAGGGGGGGGGGGGCAGGGGGGGGCTATATCCCCGGGGCCCGGGCCCTCCGAGGGGGCCCGGGCCCTTTGCGCTTCCATCTTAAAATTCTAATAAAAAATAATTTTCATGGTTAAAATTTCAATTAAAAAAATGGTTTTTTTGAAATTTTTTCCTAAACGGGCCCGGGCCCTTTAAGCTCAAATCTTAAAATTTAAACTAAAAAAATCATTTTCTTGAAATTTTTTTCCTCAACGGGCCCGGGCCCTTTAAGCTCAAATCTTAAAATTTCAACTAAAATCATTTTCTTGAAATTTTTTTGCTCAGGGGGCCCGGGCCCTTTAAGCTCAAATCAAGTTTGATCTTTTTCACGACTCAGGATAGCTAAAAACGCAGATTTCAGTGGCTAATTTTCAAAAAATTTTCCATACCCCCATATTCTCCCGGAAATCTTCTGTCCGGATCTCGATAATTTATTGTAACTCTTTGTTTAGGAAATTTTGAAAAATTTTTAAATAACTTTATTTAAATAAATATTGTAAGCTATGTATAACTATTTCAAAAGTTGTGTCAAAAACTGTGTAAAAAATTGTTGGCATGAAAGCCACAATAGCCTTTTACATACTAAAAAAAGTTTTTTTGTTTTTTTTTGGGGGGGGGGGGGGGGCCCGTATTAGTAACTAGCCCCGGGGCCCGTCAATTCTGTCTGCGGCCCTGGGTAAGAGAAAGTAAAAAAAATGAATAGCAAAGTTATACCCTCATGGTTTTATATGAGGCTGTAAAAATTTTTTTCCCATATTTGGGGAAAATTCTAACTTCAACAATTAATAAATCATTAAGTTATAGAAATTTCGTGACGAAAATAATTTCCCTTTAAACTTGTTTTTTTTTTTTTTTTTTTTTTTTTTTTTTTTAAATAAATAAAATTTCATTTTAAATTTCAAACGGGATATTGCTCATATGCACGTTTGCACCCCCTCCCCTGGCGTGTAATACAAGATTTTGAACAGTGACGTCATTTCATCTTTTTCTTGGGAGGGGGGAACATTATTTTTTTTTTAATTTACTTACAAATAGGTACTCAAATTTTGCCAAATGATAATTAATTAATTGTTTAATTTTGTAGTTTATATACTCATAGATATACTGTATTTTGAAATATTTTATTAAAATATAAAATTAAACAAAAATCATGGGTGGGGGAAATGACTCCCCCCCCAGTCCCAAAATGACACCTCTGATTTTGAATAAAATAAAAGTGTACTAATACTTTATGATATACTTTTTAGTTTTTTCGATTTTCTCAAAATTCGCTCAACGAAATTGCTTGAAGCACACTTTACTCTAGTCCCTTAGAAAAAAAGGATGGTTTTCATGATATTTGATGATTATATTTTGATTATAAAATTTTCTTTAAGAATAAAAATTCTATAGCCTTTTTGAGTCCTCAATTAAAAATGAGAAGAGAGATTATAGTTTCTAATAAATTACTTGACTTTTTAAACTATATAATAAATAATTTGAATTGATTTATCTTGCAGGAAGTATTTTATATATTTATTTTTATTTGAAAAGTAATAAGAAGAATTTTTAAAGAAGTGCATTGGCAAGTGAATTACTGGTATGTCAGCTACCCGGAAGTCGTTTGGTGGGCGAAGTCCCTCCTCTTGAAGTAACAGAACTAGTTGGATCATCACAGCTACACCATGGCGTAGTGGTACGATTACAGACAAGTCGTACGTTAACAACGGTGGCAGAAGCTCCTGAAATAGTCAGGGGCCGAATCGATGGCACTTGATAAGAGACGTCGGCTAATCCTGTTCGCCGATCACGACGTCGTGTTACCTCTTGTTGATTGAAACATTTCTTCATGTCACGTCTTCTTTTATTCTTGTCATGGATATGTCTACAAATAAAAAGATGACAAACATTTATTTATATATGTTAATTTGAAAGATTATTGCGGGACCAAATAGATAAGAAATAAGCGGAGAATAATACATCAGCTTTGATGATTACTAGTTTAAAAAAAATTTTTATCACCACCACACACCAATAGTTGATTCTCAACTGCATGTGGCGAATCAGTAGCAGGGAGCTTCAAGAGAAAAAGTATGACAGATAAGCTCAGGTACTGAAGCTAATTTTGTAAATTTCAGATAGTTTAAAGAGAATGTATTAGAAAATTAGTAGTTTTTAAAGAATTTAATATATAAAGTTACTCTAATAAAAAGGAATCTTACAAAAATGTATCTTCAATTCCTGTAGAAATATTTTGTGGCCTTGTGACATTCAATCCTGCTTCCTTAAGTCTTACATAAAATTCGTCATCTTCTAGGCCCCAGCCCCAATAATTATTTGACATGCCATTTACTTTTCGAAAATGATTCCTGTGAAAAATAGGAGGATCTTGAAATGACTAATGTTATTAGTGATTTATATATATATATATATATATATATATATATACATACCTATTAATAAGCAAAATTCCACCTACAAATGTAGGATAATGATATCTAGGATGAAGTTGTGGTGAAGCTACGTGATATGGCCCATCTTTTGGAAATGCATAAGAAAGTTCATCATTGAGAGGTAAAAGATCAACATCATGCATTGCAATATAATCATATTCAGAGGAAGTATAGAGAAATCCAACATTGATTAGAGATGCACGATTAAAACGGAATTCATCCACCTAAAAATAATATTGAAATTAAGATAACTGATCATTTCTATTTTAGACTGGTTAAAGATCATCCAAGAAAATCCATTTATACTATTTAATAAGCAAATATTTCGGATTCTATGACGCCGACAATATTTAATCAAGCAAAATGACTTTTATTTCTGATTTTATATACAATAACGTTGAGCTTCATAAATAAATTTATGATTTTAATTTTGGAGTCAGAAGTTATTAGCATCTTAGGGATGCCATTTACTTTTCGAAAATAATCAAATCACATTTCAACTATGAAACTAGGCGAAAGAATTAACAAATATTTAATTAAATCTTAAATTAATTAAGAACACAATGAATATGAGTATCTAAATAAAAAGTTGTAATTTCAATTAAATAGGCTACTTACTTGATTTAATATAAAAATATGATGGGCAATGTTTTGTTTTTTGAGGAATTGATCCATATGAGGTATAAATTCAAGAAGTTCATCAAATCTGTCTCTAAATGGCACTAGAACTGCAAGTTTATATAATGATTGTGACAGAGATGAATCTATTTGAGATTTGACTAGGCAATCGCAATGATCTGTAATTGAGAAAAAAGAGAATTAATAATAAAATGAAATGGGTGAGATGAGTTTAATGTAAACAACCTGTAGTAAAAGGAAGTATTGATATTAATATTGTAATCATAAAAGTAAAAAATATACATAATATAAAAAATCGGCCCATTGAAAGTTTGAGTTTCATGGCAAAATAAAAGAATATTTATAACGAATGATCATTATTTTAAAATTGTTATTTTATTAACTTATTACTACTATTAATAATTTATTATATAAAGATAGATTTATAATAATTTGTTTAGAAAACATTTTTTGACATTAATTAAACAGATGTTAGAGCATGGGGGAGGGGAGGGGAGACCTGGGGGGGACCAGTGCTGCCAACCAAAATTTCTAAAAAAGCCGGATAATTCAATTTAGTAAATTTTCTCCGCTTACAATTGTTAGTTCAAATCATACGATCAAGATCCATCTTTTTCCCCAAATTATTGTTTTATTTAATTCGTTTGCATATGGGGGATAGCAGGGCCTTTAATAAAAATAAGCCCTGGACAATAAGAAAAATTGTTTGCTCTTCTCGTTTAAAGGCGAGCCGAGCCGGGTTCGTGTACGGCGTAATGGGGCGCACTGAGAATATTCGGGCCATATAAGACTTTTGACGATAATCGTTATTTGAATATATATGTATATGGGGTCCAGGCATTCTTATTTAAGCCATTTAGTATCCAAATGGCTTAAATAAAATCATCGGACTACCTGGGGTCCGAACCCGAAACCCCCACCCCCCCCCCTCCCCTCCCCGGGGGTTTTGGGGGGGGGGGGGGCCAATTTGGATTTTGGACCTGCTGTGTATGGCCGCCTTTACAAGGCAGGCGCGTTACCAACTACACCAAGCCCGAGAGGCCGTGAGGTCGAGAATTGAAATAAAAGAGTATATAGAGAAAGATAATTGAATTGCATTTATTAAGAGAGAGAATTTGCGAGATCCAATTTTTTAAACTCACGAGTTATGTTTTCGTTTGAAATCTCCCTTTTCATTTTCCTGAATTTATAATTATTAATTCTCCTATATTGTCTATTACAGAGAACATATTATTGATTACTATAAAGGCGGCCATACACGGCAGGTCCAAAATCCAAATTGGCCCGGCACCGATCCAAAACTCGCCGTGTATGGGGAAACCGAGTGGGCTCGGCGGCCGTTAGTTGGCTCTGTTGGATTTCCATCCGAGCCAAAATCCACAGAGCCAAGTCCACGAGCCTTGGATTTGTCCTCGCCGTGTATGGCAGTTCACCGAGCCAAGCCAAAACTTGTGCAGCGTTGCCAGATTCATATTTATTTTTTTTAGATACTTTTGATATTTTTTTAAAATTTTCTGAAGAGATCTTAATTAGGATAATTATTTAAATATTTTTTAAATCATTTTTTTTAATAAAATTTTGAAAAAGTACTAAAATTAAGATAATTATGAGTGACATGTCATTTGTTGGGGGAAGTTCAAATGATCAATGGTAGCCATTCATCCCGCATTTTTCGGGGCAATTTTGCATTTTGATTCAATGACCCACAAAATGTCCTACATTTAATTTGTAACCGTTTCTTCACTTGTGTTTAAGATTTAAATAAAAATTTTCAATTTTTCAAAATTATTTAAATTATTTATGATATGAAAGATGACATTATATTGGGATATTTTTATGCAATTTTTCATTTTGTTGTATTAAACGAAATTCTATTTCAAAAAAGGCACAGATGTAACGAGCTACAAAAGGTTGTTTTTCCTTCTATAAAGGATTTAAATAAACATTTTTACTTTCTCGTATAGAGAAAGTTATGTAATCGTAAAAAAATTCGACTTCGAGATTTTGATGTTTCTCCACGTTTTAGACCTCCCTGAGTCCAAAAAAACCATTTTTGGCATTATGTCTGTGTGTGTGTGTGTGTGTGTGTGTGTGTGTGTAAACACGATTGCTAAAAAACCAAAGCAGCTAGATCGATGAAATTTGGTATATGCTCCTTACACTAAAATTGTAGATTTCTATCAACTTTTGGAGTAAATACGTCACTTGGAAGTAGTACTTTACTTAAAAAGTTTTTTCAAAAATTTTTGAAATTTTCAATTTTTTTGTTATATTATGATAAAATACTCTATTTTAAAAAGTTTTTATTCTTTGACATTTTTTTCGAAAACTGAATAGTTTTTGAAATAATCACAGATGAAATAGAAAATATTCGTTAATTTTGATAAAAAATCAAAACAAAATCATACAGGTGTCATTAAAAAAAGGGTAAATATAAACAAATGAATTTGTGAAACAAATGAATTTGTGAAACAAATGAATTTGTTTATATTTACCCTTTTTTTAATGACACCTGCATGATTCTGTTTTGATTTTTTATCAAAATTAACGAATATTTTCTATTTCATCTGTGATTATTTCAAAAACTATTCAGTTTTCGAAAAAATGTCAAAGAATAAAAACTTTTTAAAATAGAGTATTTTATCATAATATAACAAAAAAATTGAAAATTTCAAAATTTTTGAAAAAACTTTTTAAGTAAAGTACTACTTCCAAGTGACGTATTTACTCCAAAAGTTGATAGAAATCTACAATTTTAGTGTAAGGAGCATATACCAAATTTCATCGATCTAGCTGCTTTGGTTTTTAAGCAATCGTGTTCACACACACACCCAGACGTAATTCCAAAAGAATATACGAGAAAGTCTCGGGGAAGTCAATCCCCATATTTTTTATTTATTATTTATATGGTGACATATTTTCTGATATTTTTAAACAATTTTTTTTGTCTTATTAAACAAAATCATTTAATAAATTCTATTTGTTTTTTCTTGTTGTATCTTCCTTATAAAAAATATATATATTTTTTTGGCATTTTTATTTTGTTGTATTAGGCACCGATTTGACAATTTACTAAGAGACTAACCTTTATTTACTCTTAAATGTCAAATTTCAAACGGGCCTGCTTGGCTCGGCCGTGTATGACCCCCTATTTTGGATCGGTCGAAAAATGGACTCGCACAAATTGGCTCGGTCTAAATGGACCTGCCGTGTATGGCCGCCTTAATAAACGTTTTCATATATCCTATTGCTTAGTGGTTATTAACATTTATTGAAATAATAGAAAAGATCTGCTATTTATTCACTACCTTACTCCCCTTTTATTTAAATAATAAAATGGAATCTTCCACTCTCCCCTCATATTCTAACTATTAATAAAATTAAGAAAGTTGGGTGGGAGGGAGACCTCCCCCACATTCGTTTTCAATCTTTTTCCCCTCTCTGCAGTCGATTTCCCCTCCTCACTAATTAACCAATCACGGGGCTGTATTCTTTGGCGCCATTGTACCCCTGCTTTTAAGGCAAGCAAGACGCTTGACCAGATCAGTAGAGGCAGTAGAGGGAAGACTCTTGACTAACAATGTGTCTGCACTCGTTTCTCTGAGGACACCGACGCCCTATCATTTGATCGGCGGCCATCACGCCAGACAGCAGTCTGCGCCGTTCGCTCTCCTTTCTCACTCGTTTTGCTTAGGTATTTCGATTCAATATTACTTATTATTTATTTATTACACACTTTAAACATATACAGCCTAATTCATAAAAGAGTATTTGAAAAGCTTTTTTAACTAGTCAATTGTTAAACGATAATATGTATTTAAGCAAACTTTCTATTCATAAACACATTTAAACAGTAGATTAACTAATATGAAATTTAAGAATATTAAGTTTGGCAACATGGCAAAAACCTACGTCATTTTGCAAAATTTGTTGCATTAAGCTGACATCTGGCGGAGATTGAGAAATATATTTATATGTCAAACTAATTTGTTTTGATCGTTTTTAATAAGATCCTTATAGAATTAATACAAATAATTGGACAAATCAACATTATTGTCATTTAAATGAATATGGAAAAATAAGAAAAAATTTAATATTATGAAAAATAAGAAAAAGAAGCCAAAATTTGACTGAGTAAGAAAAGATAAATATTTTTGCCAAAGCCACTGCTTTTGGTTTATTTTAATAAAAAAAAAAATTTATTTCAGCAATTACTTTTGTCTTTAAATTAAAACAAAATAAAAAACAGATTTGAACGCGAGTAAAGAAAAACAGACAAAATGAAAATAAATATAAATAAATATAAGAGGTTAGTTTTTTTCAAAATATTACTTTTTCAATAAATCATTTAATTCCATTTGGACTAGATACTAATAAGCACACCCCTTTTTTCAGTTTCAATGCATTCTCCAAAGGAACTGAAAGGAATTTAAATCAATTAAAAGCCATAAAAATAAGCTAAATAAAAAATACATTTGTATAATAATTACTTAAGTTTGATTTAATGAAAATTAAATATGTTTAAATATCAAATATCAATCAATCAATTAAATATGTTTGAATTTCTATCAAATATTGAAACTCAAATGTATTGTAACTAATAATAGTAACAGATTTTAAGATCTTAAAGGATTTTTCTTTTTTAAATAATCTTCTCCCAGGCATAATCCTTTTATCTATTTGATAGGCCATATTCAGGGCCGCAGACGGGGGGCGGGGGCTATAACCCCGGGGCCCGGGCCCTTTGCGCTCCAACCTTAAAATTCTAATTTTGATAGTTAAAATTTCAATTAAAAAAAATCATTTTCTTGAATTTTTTTTCCTGAAGGAGCCCGGGCCCTTTGAGCTCAAAAACTTGCCTTTTTTCCTGAGGATGCCCGGGCCCTTTAAGCTCAAATCTCAAAATTTCAATAAAGAAAATCATTTTTTGCACATTTTTTCCTGTGGGGGCCCGGGCATCGGGCCCTTTAAGCTCTAAGCAAGTAATATTTTTCACGTCTCAGGATAGCTAAAAACGCAGATTTCAGTGTCTAATTTTCAAAAAATTTTCCATACCCCACCCCGGAAGTCGTCTGTCCGGGTTTGGCCTCAATAAATGATGGTAACCCTATGTTTAGAAAATTTTGAAAAATTTTTAAATAACTTTTTTATTTAAATAAATATTGTAAGCTAAGCTTATGTATAACTGTTTTAAAAATTGTGTAAAAAATTTTTGGCATGAAGGCCACAATAGCCTTTTACATACCTAAAAAATCTTAATGGGTGAGGGGGGGGCCCGTATTATTAAGTAGCCCCGGGGCCCGTCAAGTCTGTCTGCGGCCCTGGCCATATTCATAATATTGCATATTGTATTTATCGTTTCAATACTTTGCATTATTCTGAAAATATTAATTCATCAAGATTAATAATTTGTTCATGAAAAAACATATAATACATTTGAATTTTTACTTACGTTTATTTTTATTAAAAGCCTATGATACTATAGGCTATTTCAAATGTCAAGTTGTTGTGATCGAAAATTTTGAGGTTACAAAATGTTTATTAGTGAGCTTAAACAAGGGGTCGCGCCTGTCTAGTTAAAATAGGAATTTAAACAAGTATTTAGGCCTAAAATATGTTTATGAATTAAGATTTTGCTAAAATGCTTTTCAAATTCTCTTTAAACATTGTTTAAGGTTTTATGAATTAGGCTGATAATCTTTATAAATAACATAAAAATCTAATAATTCCTCAATATCTTTGTTGAACCATATATGAGTGCATGGCATCGGTTAATATTTTTTGCTCTCTTACTTATTGGCAATTTCATATGTGCAAATTTTGTTTTATCCATTTTTTTAAAGTCAGATTTTTTCATATACCATTTCAAACATGTATGCTTCGAGTTCTTTTCTCTCGTTAGTCCATTTTGTCTTTAATCTCTATCAACATCGCTAATATAATTCGAAATTACTAACTAAAGAAATGAATAATTTGTAAAATACTGAGATGTATTATTATTTCTAAATGAAAGTGAAAGGCATTTTCCTTAATCTAAGCCTATAGTCTCGATCATACTTGTTCATATATTATAATATAGGACTCAGTAGCGTGACTAGGTGGGGGCGAGGGGGGAGGCACCCCCCTCGCCCCAGGAGCATCGAGCCCTTGGCGCCCCTCGGAACCGGCATAGGCGCCCTACGGCCTACGAAGCCCCCTGGAAAATCGGCGCTCTAGTTGGGCTTCGCCCTCCCCCCCGCCCTCAGAGGCTGGATACGCCACTGATAGGACTATGAATGTCTTATATTTAAATAATATTTGAAGGGTGGAACGTTTTAATTTTGAAATGAAATGAATCCACTATCATTTACAGTGATTTTATTTTAGCCCTTTGAGTCAGTGGCGTAACGTTTTTTAGCTGGGCCCCCCCGCAACCTTTATTTTGGGCCCCTTTATTAGACCCAGTGGCGTAGCGAGCTTAGCTCGCGCTCGGAGCACAATACCTTTTTAGCCCTCCCCCCCTCACCCACATTCGGAAACTATATAATATTATATGTAAAATATACTTGCAAATAAATAAATAAATAAAGTAAAATAAATAAAGTCATAGGCTCAAGCTAGGCTTTAAATTTAAGACAAAATTATCCAGCAATTTTTTGTTTTGCGCCCCTTTGTGAGTTGCGCCCGGGGCATGATGACCCCCTTTGCTCCCCCTTCGCTACGCCACTGATTAGACTATAAGAAAAATATTTTTAAAATACCGTATATCCCTGAACCCTGAGGGCCGGGGCCCTCTCAAAGAGAAATTTTCATTATTTTTTTCCTTTTTTATCGGAGCCCTGAGGGCCCCGGGCCCTCTCAAAGAGAGTTTTTCATTATTTTTTTTTTTTCGTTTTTATCGGAGCCCTGAGGGCCCGGGCCCTCTCAAAGAGAGTTTTTCATTATTTTTTTTTGCGTTTTTATCGGAGCCCTGAGGGCCCCGGGCCCTCTCAAAGAGAAATTTTCATTATTTTTTATCGGAGCCCTGAGAAGATACAGTTTTTTTAGCCCGGCCCGGCCCGTGGGCCGGGGTCCCATCGCATCGCGGGGTCTGCGGGGGCGTATGTTACGCCATTGCTTTGATGAGTATAACGTTTCGGAGAGATTCTAACTTCTTATGTCTTTTAGATGTTAAAAAAGATTTTTACATTAAAATTATCTTCGATTTCATATTATCCCTCATAAGAATATTAAAATAATATTTAACATATTTTATGACTATATTACTTTACTAGTCAAGCAAGTACCATCATACGTTTCCTTTGTACTAAATCTTCGAATACTTAATCATTCCTTGGTGCCTCGGTTAGACTAGAGATATCGGGTCCAACTTCTGGGATAACTTGATCCATCAGTAGGCCTAACTTGTAAAAACTGAATCGTATATTTTTTGAATAATCATACGAATAGGTCTCCAAAACAAGTTAACTGAGAAAAGCGAAAAAGTAAATCAACAAAGTACTAATCTTTGGCCGATTTTGCTCAAATACTTGTTAGTGTTGCTTGCCAAGGGGGTACTGTATAGGCCTATAGGTAGAAATTTAAATCTAATCTGGATAAAAATTTATTTATTTTTTTAATTTTATGTTTAAATTTCTGTTAACTAATCTACTCTAAGCTTATATATAATTGCCTAGTATTAGTACTCTTACTCTCTGTCATCTTATTGATGCATTAATTTTGTTAGAAAATCTTTCATTTCCACCTGCAGGTCACAACTTGTTTAATTTCTAGGGACTTTTTTTTCGATTTTCTCGCTCCAACGATTTTGATTAAATTAAATTCAAAAATCAATTTTTAAAAATTATATTCTCATTTTGCTCTCAAAATTGTTTGAAGACCACTTTACTCTTGTACTTCATAGGAAAGATATGAGAACACAGAACCAAGGGTAAGAGAAAGATGTGTTCAAATTTTTTTGTCCAGTCACTAATGAGATATAAATTTTGGAAAATTTTATAGTCATCAGTTGAAAAGCTCAAAACCAAAATAATACTTTATATTACGTCTGATATAGATATATTTTTACTTTCTCTTACCTCTATATATGTTAATATATTTCTATTGTTGATATACAACAGCCACTTAACAAATTGTCATCGTATTGAATTCATGTCAAAAATTCGATGTCGAGATTTTGACGAATATACACGTTTTGAGGTCCCCTGAATCCTAAAAAGTGGTTTTCGCGTCATGGTCTGCCTGCGGAAAGTGGTGAAATGATGGTTTTTCATGTAGAATCATCTCCTTTTCTAGGTACCTGTTATTTCCGGGCACCCTATATATTGGGGTCCAGGCATTCTTATTTAAGCCATTTCGCTCCCACATGGCTTAAAAATATTTATAAACTATTCATTATTAAAAGATCAACGAAAATTAAACAAATAGGCTACACAAGATTAAATATAGCCCTACCATCCTGCCATTTGTTGGCAAATTTTCGACTTTTGGCTAACTTTTTAAGACCGCTAACGCCATCTTATCGGCAAAAAATGCGTGCAGCTTTGACTCCCGAACCTCCTTAAAGGATTTCGGAAAAGTTTTAAGTCTCTACTTGTGCCTTGATAACGATAATTTTTAGTATTTCATTTTTTGTTGGTTTTTGTTTTACAATTAATTTAATTAATTTATTTAGATCATCCATTATATAATTTTTCATTATCTTCAATGCTTGATGACCTACAAACAATATATACTAACAAAAATATTGTCTCTCAAGAGATTCAAAAGAAAGTAGCAACAAAAAGAAAAAGTTATCAAATATTTCTTAATAAACACTTGCTGAGGCATAGTGCTTCCATTTCAACTCTTTATGATGAAAAAAGTAAAATTCTTAATTTTTTTTTCTGAAAAGTTAAGTTTTCTTCTCTCTTAGCGAGACTTTGCCATTAAAAATATGCAAACGCTTGTGGCATAATTTTAAAAGGAATGAGAGAGAATAAAACAAATGGCCTTCTTCGTTTAACTTAAGAAATCAGAAACCAGAGAAAATTAAATTAATAATTTTATTATCTATTCCTTTGAATAGCGAGAAAACTTTTTGACTCTGACCCACTAGCGGATTAAGACTAGAGTGAATAGGACATTCTAACCTAGTTTTTAACTTTCTTTTAACATTTGAAGTGTAGTAAGAAAGTTTAGTAAACTTGATTTTTTTCAAAATCAAGATTTCTACATTCTCTGAGTCAGGATAAAATTTTCGAGTCACCTAAATATTACTTTCTCTTACCTATGTATATATGTAATATACGTATATATAGAAAGTAGCTTATTGGATTCATGTCAAAAATTCGATGTCGAGATTTTGAAGGATATACACGTTTTGAGGTCCCCTGAATCCAAAAAAGTGGTTTTTGCGACATGGTCTATCTATGTGTCTGCTTGTGTGTCTGTGTTCAATTTAAAGCATGAAGGAATTGAGCTAGGAGGTTGAAATTTTATATTTAAGTGAGGCACTCACCTGAGGCGTGAAAATAATCAAAATCAGCCAAAAAGTACTAGTTCTTTACTGATGTATTTTTTACTTTCTCTTACCTCTCTATATATGTTAATATATAGAGAGAGAAAGTATTGGATTCATGTCAAAAATTCGATGTCGAGATTTTGATGGATCTTCACGTTTTGAGGTCCCCTGAATCCAAAAAAGTGGTTTTCGCGACATGGTCTGTCTGTGTGTGTGTGTGTGGGTGGGTGTGTGTTCAATTTTAAGCATGAAGGAATTGAGCTATGAGACTGAAATTTTATATATAAATTAAACACCCCCGGGACCGGAAAAATAAGCTTTTAATCAAAATCGGCCAAAGATTACTAGTACTTTACTGATGTACTTTTTCAGTTTTTCTGATTTTCTCAAAATTTGCTCCAACGATTTTTTTTTAAATTCAAAAATCAATTAATTTTTAGATGCTCTTTAAAATGTATATTCTCATTTTGCATTTGAAATCTTCTGAAGACCACTTTACTCTTGTATTTTATAGGGAAGATAGGAGAAATGGTTGCCATGGTAACAAAATATAAATATTTTCCCATACTTATAATTTTTACTTTCTCTTACCTATGTATATATGTAATATATATATAGAGAGAAAGTATTGGATTCATGTCAAAAATTCGATGTCGAGATTTTGATGGATCTTCACGTTTTGAGGTCCCCTGAATCCAAAAAAGTGGTTTTCGCGACATGGTCTGTCTGTGGGTGTGTGGGTGGGTGTGTGGGTGGGTGTGAGTGTGTGTTCAATTTTAAGCATGAAGGAATTGAGCTACGAGGTTGAAATTTTATATTTAAGTTAAACACCCCCCGGGACCGGAAAAATAAGCTTTTAATCAAAATCGGCCAAAGAGTACTAGTACTTTGCTGATGTACTTTTTCAGTTTTTTTCGATTTTCTCAAAATTTGCTCCAACGATTTTTTTTTAAATTCAAAAATCAATTAATTTTTAGATGTTCTTTAAAATGTATATTCTCATTTTGCAATTGAAATCTTCTGAAGACCACTTTACTCTTGTATTTCATAGGGAAGATAGGAGAAATGGTTGCCATGGTAACAAAATATAAATATTTTCCCATACTTATAAATTTTACATCTGAATTCAAATGTTCCGTACTGTCGGGAACTAAATATATGTCGACACAAAAAATCTGGTGTGACAAGCACAGAACACAACTTTCGATTACCGAAGGTAAGAGAAAGTTGTGTGCTGTGCGCCAGTCACACCAGATTTTTACATCTGAATTCATATGTTCCGTACTGTCGGGAACTAAATACATGTCGACGCAAAAAATCTGGTGTGACAAGCACAGTACACAACTTTCGATTACCGAAGGTAAGAGAAAGTTGTGTGCTGTGTGCCAGTCACACCAGACTTTTCATATTTTTTTCGTTTTTCTCAAAACTCAACTCCAACGATTTTGATTAAAATTTATAAATCAATTATTTTTTGATGCTCTCTGAAATGTATATTCTCATTTTGCCATTGAAATCTTCTTAAGATCACTTTACTCTTGTATTTCATAGAAAGATAGGAGAAATGGTTGCCATGGTAACAAAATATAAATCTGATCCCATAATTATATGTAGGCCTAATGAATCTAGATGGAATATTTTTACCATCTTGATATTACAATTTGTTAAAAATTGTTATAAAAAAATAGCAGTAATACGTTGCACGTGTGTAATAACTGGCATATCTGGCCCTTCCAGGGACCTATAACTTGCATTTTGAGGCTAGAATGTCAGTTTTCATCGCAAGGAACATCTCGTTATCCAAACTAAACTTAATGACAATTTTGGGATTTTCAGTCGAAATTTCGAAACTTTGAGATAAAAATTCTCACAGAAGTCTGTAATGTCCATGTGGGTGGGCCACTTTTGCCGGGTATTACATTTCGCTCCGAAAAAAAAGTGGCAAAACGAACCACCCTAGTGGCCAACCTGTTAGCAAGTGGAAGAATTTTCTTAAGAATTTCATATTATTATTTTAATTTTTCTCTTAAGTTTAAAATTAAGTTTTTTTTTTAATTTTCATTTTTCGTCTTCAGAGGCCATTTAACTTAGTATTTAATTTATAAATAAAGTTATTTTCTCGTGAACTGTGTAATAGACAAATTGGGCGCGGAGTTGGCCATCCCTGATATAAGTTCTGTCAAAACCAGAGAATGTAGAAATGCGAAATCGTTGTCTTCCATTATAATATATACCTATTATTATATATCTTAATCAAGTTTGTTTTAAGGAAAATGTTTTTGCCACCACCCGAGGGTTTGTTTCCAACTCCTCTTTTTTTTTTTGGGAAAATAAACACTCGAATAAAATATGATCATAAGTTTGGATTTTTTTGATCCAATGACATTAACCTTCTTTAAACAAAAACTCGACATGTTAGTAGAATTTTATTTTTATAATACGTAGTTATTATCCATTTGCCAATACTATTTAAAATTCAAATAAAGACCTACCGTAGTTTTACTAGTAATTTAATCTTTATTTTCCTAATCAGATTAAAATTGTTATCAAAATATTTCAATTTTAAATTTATATTTTATATATAAAATAAACAACTTTTATTATTAAATAAATAACTAATATTGGGGTAGTTATTTATGAAACAAGCTTACTTGTACATATATATCGTAAAATATGTTCGAGCTGCAAATATTTATATATAATACATGGATGTACTTGGATCATAAATCAAGCTATCATGCAAATGAAAATGCTATCGGATTCATTAATAGTTCGTTGGGTTCGCCCCGAAATTTGACAATAACTCTCTTAAGGACAGAGAAAGAGACAGCAATAATGGGAGGGCAGGAAGGAAACGCCAAAAATATGGAAATTCAAGAGGACATGAAGAAAAACTGAATTAACTTTGAAGTACGCTCTTCTGAACTGTAAAAAGTCCTCTCGTTTGAATTCATACACATGGAACAAATAGATTTTTTTTTTTTTCTCGGGAGGAGAAAACAGATTTCGATTTACAACTCAGATCATTCTCTCCCTTTTTTCTTCTTCATTTCATTTCCTTCCTTCTTCCTATTTCATTCTATTCATTTGTATTTTTTTTTTTTTTTTTTTTTATATATGTAGTCTAATATATAGAATAAGGAAAGTGTCGCGATTGCAAAAAAAATTCAATAAGAGAATTTTAACGGAGATACAAGTTTTGAGCTCACCTGAAACTTGCTTGAATTTTATATTTAATCAAGATGGCGGATGTCGGTGAAATAAATTAATCAAAGAGGAAGTATATTTTTCTATTCAAATACGTAGAAAGAATGAGCAAGCAGCTAGTTATATTTCAATTTATTAACAAACCAGGGCCGACGTTTCAGTCACATATGGGACCATCTTCAGGCCCAGGTTAATGTCTGAAAAATATATTAATTCTCGCCAAGTTATATTGGCCATACACAATTGTACGTAGCTCAATCATGATAATGCCTCAAATTTTATTATTATCAGATATGAGTAGGATGGCAGCCAGGAATGAAATCAGACAAAAATTTAATCAATCTTTATCTAATTTTATTACGATTGCCGACGTTTCGGACGCAAATCGCGCCCTTCCTCAGGACAATTGATAGTTAATGAAATACGTCCATCTGTATTTAGGGCACGATTTGTGTCCGAAACGTCGGCAATCGTAATAAAATTAGATAAAGATTGATTAAATTTTTGTCTGATTTCTTTCCTGGTTGCCATCCTACTCATATCTGCTAATAGTTCAGCCATCATCTCAATTTCATTATTATCATACCATGGACAGAGAGTGGTCCCATATGTGACCGAAACGTCTGTCCTGGTTTGTTAATAAATTGAAATATAAACTAGCTGCTTTGATCATCCTTTCTATCTATTTGAATAGAAAGAATACTAGGTTTTTTAGTTTTCTAAACTTTTTGGAGATAAGATGTTTCTTAAATGACTGATTCAGTTAAATAAATATTGATAGAATGAAATAGAGAAGCTTGATATGTTTCACAATTTGATTCTTGTTTTTTAACACTCTTTCTTTGGCCCTTTTTTTTTTTTCTTTTTCGGATTTCATTGAACACGAGCTTTATAGAATATAAATTAAAAATTTTCGACATTTGATTCAACGAAATGTCATAAATTGTAACATGTAAGGAGAATATAATAGAAAAAAAAATATCTTAGCAGGGAATAGATTCTGGTCTTGTTCCAGTTGAAATAAGCCAAAGGGTGGATCTTATCCCCAAGGACCCATCTCCTCAACATCTTCCCTCATAAAAAGATCGGTCAATTTCACTTTCCCGCCTCTGTCTGTCTTTATGCGTCAGTGTGAGGGGTGTTTTTTTTTTTTTTTTTTTTTTCATTGATCTCATTGGACGAGTTATATAGTCGATTGGACAACAAAGATAGCCATCCCTTTTCCTTGTATGTAAGAAATACTTCTTTGTATTGAATCTACTTAAACAAATGTACTAGAGATAATCCAGGACTATTTTTTATAAAAAGAGAAAACTCTAACACATTCAATTCAATGATCAAGGAAATGTTTTTATCCTTTTATTTTTAATTTTTACTTTCTCTTACCTATGTATATATGTAATATATATATAGAGAGAGAAAGTATTGGTTTCATGTCAAAAATTCGATGTCGAGATTTTGATGGATATATACGTTTTGAGGTCCCCTGAATCAAAAAAGTGATTTTCGCGACATGGTCTGTCTCTGTGTGTGTGTGTGTGTGTGTGTGTGTGTGTGTGTGTGTGTGTGTGTGTGTGTGTGTGTGTGTGTGTGTGTGTGTGTGTGTGTGTGTGTGTGTGTGTGTGTGTGTGTGTGTGTGTGTGTGTGTGTGTGTGTGTGTGTGTGTGTGTGTGTGTGTGTGTGTGTGTGTGTGTGTGTGTGTGTGTGTGTGTGTGTGTGTGTGTGTTCAATTTTAAGCATGAAGGAATTGAGCTACGAGGTTGAAATTTTATATTTAAGTTAAACACCCCCCGGGACCGGAAAAATAAGCTTTTAATCAAAATCGGCCAAAGAGTACTAGTACTTTACTGATGTACTTTTTCAGTTTTTTTCGATTTTCTCAAAATTCGCTCTAACGATTTTGATTAAAATTCAAAAATCAATTATTTTTTAGATGCTCTTTCAAATGTATATTCTCGTTTTGCTCTCAAAATTGTTTGAAGCACACTTTACTCTTGTGCTTCATAGAGAAGATAGGAGAAATGGTTGCCATGGTAACAAAATATAAATATTTTCCCATGTTTATAAATTTGACATCTTTAATTCTAATATATTGGCGGAAACTAAATATATGTCGACACAAAAAATCTGGTGTGACAAGCACAGAACACAACTTTCGATTACCGAAGGTAAGAGAAAGTTGTGTGCTGTGCGACAGTCACACCAGATTTTTCTTAATTGAACCAAAAAATACAAAATATAAAACTTCATGGAATAACCCCGTGAACTTTAAAATTAATTTGTAATAATTTTTGTATAAATTCCGGTTGCTGTCTGATTACCTATACCTTTTCAACATCAAATACTTTCTTGATATGTTTGAAGGAGTAGGATTATTTAAGGCAACTTGATAGTGGAGGTCAAGTTCACCTTAAATAAAATTTCAATTAGTAAATTATTTTATTTTATTTTTCAGCATGGCCAACTGTTAACAAGTTTCGATCGAAATCCAATCATCTTCAAGGCTTGTAATTAAGAGAACAACATCTTTCTTAATTAAGAATATTATACAAGCATTTTTTCAAAATGTTCTTCTCTTAATTACACCCCCTGAAGAGGATTGGAATCCGATCGAAACTTGTTAACAGTTGGCCATGCTGAAAAATATATTAAAATAAAATTAAATTATTTACTAATTGAAAATTTGAAATTTTTATATATATATATATATATCAATACATCAGATAAATTGACCTCCACCATCAAGTTGCCTTGAATAATCCTACTCCTTCAAACATATCAAGAAAATTCTTATCAAGGCAGGAATTCTCGTTTTGAAAAATCAAATACTTTCTCACAGATTTGTTAGATATATATCTCTATGAATTAGTTAAGTCCGAAAAGAATCGAGATGTTTTAAAAACTAATATCAGATTCAAATAAATAAATCTCGCAATTATTTAACTATAATGGAACACCACGGCCTTAAAGGCTTTTCTGCTTACAGTAGTGTGTTAGAGCAGACCCAGATGTCTGCCCTACTGGCTTAAAAAGAGGCGGACAAGTGAGAAAATATAGATATTGACCATGTACCCGTATATATGTATATGGATACAGTAGCGTAGCCAGAATTTCTGCTTGGGGGGGGGGCCCAATAGTTTTATGAACCCCCCCCCCCCCCTCTTCTCCAAGAAACTTAAAGTGGAGAAATTTTTTTTAGATAATATAATAATTATAAATAAAAAACAAATAAAAAAAAAATTTTTTTTTCTTGAAATAAAAAATAATTTTAATACAAAATTCGTAAATATTAGAGATTTTTTCAATTATTTATAAGTTTTTTGTTAGATTTTAGAATTTATGAGAGTTAATAAAATAATTATTTAAAAAAAAAAATCATTAGGGAAAACAATAGGTATTTTTTTGTTTTGGAGAAGGCTTTGGGGGGCCCGGCCCCCCTGGCCCCCCCCCCCTGAATACGCCACTGTATGGATATGAAAAATTTCCGGGGGGGGAGGGTCCGGGCCTCCTCATATACGCCCCTGTTATAGGCCAATTAGATATTAAAAAGAAAAATTTTATCAAAGCCGTAGCCAGAGATCCCCCCCCCCCACTTCCAAATTGAATAAATTGTAGAGAATATAAAATATTTTTCTATAATTTCTAACAGTATTTAAAACTTTAACACCTTGTTTGTCTCTATATTTCCCCTCTTCTCTCCCTCGGTCTTGACTCATATTAAATAAATGATAAATGAATTACGTATAAAACAAACTTTATTTATTTATTTTTTTAAATTTTCCTTTTCGGCTGTTGAGACCATTAGGGTTTTATTGTGGAATATACAGTATATTTAATAATTATTATCCATGGCTACCTGGGGACGTTTCACATGCTTGCTTCTCGGGGCTAGCCAATCGCAATTCAGCCTGCATTGCTTAACAGCAAAGATATTAGTGACTCTTGATTTACTTTCATATCTCTCTAAAACAAATTTGTTTCATAATTTTTATTTATTTAGTAAATAACATCCGAAATTCAAGAAGTAAATACTTAATTATTGTCAGAAATCATTGTTATTAATGGTTCTACATTCAATTTAATAGTAAATGATTTATTATAAAATTATTAATATTATGATAATCTCATGATTTCACAATTTAACCATTTCATTTTGGAAATTCCTAAATTTTAAAGTAATTAATAAAATTATAGTTGATAAAGGGATGCAGAAAATCATACATATTATCCATTTAACTCTGTTTGTCTTTGTGTTTACTTTACATATTGGTAATTCAAATACTAATGAAGAGATTATTTAAAGGTTTAATTAAAAGCGTCTGCTTGCTGTAAAATTTATTCTGATATTTATAATCAATCCTATTTGTTTACAATTGAACCGTTATTTGAGAAACACCAGAAGTCTGGTAAACTTCAATATTGGCAAATTAGAAAAAAACTATTTTATCACAATTCAAAATTTATATTTTCTAACTTTTTAAATAGAACATGCGTATTTGAATTAAATGTTTGTTAATAAATCCTCCCGTCCCCCCCCCCCCCCTTTAATTTATTTTTGAGATCTTTTAAAAATTCTTTGGGGGTTTCTTAGATAGCTTTATGGAGTAACGAGTAAATAGCCTATTAAAACATTAGGTTTTTTTTGAATAACTTTTACATTTTTGATACATGTATTGCTCCATGTCTGTGTTGTTGGAGGTGGAGATAAAACAGCAGATGTGAATATTATCTTTTTTATTAATTAAATCTTTTGACGATCGATTTCGTCTCTTGTGACTTCATCAGGCCAGCTGGAAACAAGATATTTTATATAATTTGACAAAAGTAATATATAAAGTTTTGCATAAAATTTTTTAATTAAACATTTATTAAATATTGAGATAATAGAGTATACGCATATATTATGAACCATATTCTTTATTTTTAATATTTTAAAACATTATTTCGGGGAGGGTTGTTTTAAGGAAGATGGATTCTTGGAATAGCAAGCGCAGATCTTCTTTCCAGCTGGCCTGATGAAGTCACAAGAGACGAAATCGATCGCCAAAAGATGTAATTAATAAAAAAGATAATATTCACATCTGCTGTTTTATCTCCACCTCCTTAATATTACATTTTTATTTAGACAGAGGGCAAAAAATTTAAATTTTTTTTTTAAATGTGAAAAAGTTTTTTTTTTTAATTTGTTTATGGTGTATTTTGCCATTTAAGGCCATTTAGACTCCGACCCTATTTATTTCAATTAAAATAAATTTTTTTAAATGGGCGAAGTGTCATGTGAACTTATCACATTTAAAATGTCTATTAGTGATAGATCAAAGTAAAACTACATACTCATTTCTAAATGGTGGGGTGGGGAGTGGGATAAATTTGTAACTACAATACCGACAAGAGACACAAACAAAAATTGACATTTAATCTGTCTGCACGGGTAAATGAATCGGACTATACACAACGCAAAAATCTGTAAATTTTTAATTTTTTTTTTTTTTTTTTTTTTTTTTTAAACATTCACACTTTTTTTCTCATTCACACTCACACTCACACACACATTCACATGCGAACTGGGGGGCAGGGTTTGCCCCCCTATCCTACAGGGGGGGCAGAGGGGGGCAAAATTTCTTCTTTTATTTCATTTATTATTAAAAATGATATATTTTTACTTTTGAAAAATAAAATCTTCTAAATTAAAAGAGTAAAAAATTCATTTTTTTCCAAATTTTTTCCAAAAATTTTTGAAAAATCACTACCAAATTTTTTAAAATTTTAATTTTATTAAAATTGTGATTTTATTTAAAATTTTTAAAGTTTTATAGTAGATTTGTTTTTGTTTTATACTATTTAAACATATTAAATTATTTTAATTTTCTAAAAAAAATTTTTTCCCCCCTCTATTCAAATTCGTTCCCGCCCCTCACTTCACACAGTCTTTTCGGCAACTGAGGCCATTTAAGACTTTTTACGATATCCGTTATTAATAAATATACATATATGGGGTCCAGGCATTCTTATTTAAGCCATTTGGTATCCAATTGCCTTAAATAAAATCATCGGACTGCCTGGGGTCCGAACCCGCGACGTTTGGTATATGAGGTTAGCACGCTAACCTCTACGCCATGCCCCGAGGGCTAAATTTTTAATTAATTATTATTATTATTATTATTAATTAAATGCTTTTATTTAACTTACTCTTTCAAGGTCACCAACTTTGAGTCTTTGTTAAGGACACTTCCCGATGAGCTAGAGGTGTGAAATTTGATATTTAAAGGTCATTTTTGATGACGCAAATTGTGAGTAGGGTTTTACCAAAATTGACCAAACTAATGTGGTACTTTATTTGAAACCCTTCGCGAATTAATGTAATTTCCAAAGACTTCCCGATGGGCTAGAGGTGTGAAATGTAATACTTAAGGGTCATTTTTGATGACGCCACTATATGGTGGTTTTGATCAAAATAGACCAAACTAATGTGGTACTTTATTTGAAACCCTTCGCGAATTTATGTAATTTCCAAAGACTTCCCGATGGGCTAGAGGTGTGAAATGTAATACTTAAGGGTCATTTTTGATGACGCCACTATATGGTGGTTTTGATCAAAATAGACCAAACTAATGTGGTACTTTATTTGTAACCCTTCGCGAATTTATGTAATTTCCAAAGACTTCCCGATGGGCTAGAGGTGTGAAATGTAATACTTAAGGGTCATTTTTGATGACGCCACTATATGGTGGTTTTGATCAAAATAGACCAAACTAATGTGGTACTTTATTTGAAACCCTTCGCGAATTTATGTAATTTCCAAAGACTTCCCGATGGGCTAGAGGTGTGAAATGTAATACTTAAGGGTCATTTTTGATGACGCCACTATATGGTGGTTTTGATCAAAATAGACCAAACTAATGTGGTACTTTATTTGAAACCTCACGCAAATAAGGCCCTATTAACTATAGTTTTGAATTTTGATATTTACGAGTCATTTTTGGTGATAATGAATAATTTTTCAATTGAACCAAATCAAAATAGGCCAAACTAATGTTCTTTATTTAAAGCTCTACGCTAATTAGACAATTTCAGAAAATTTCCCGATGTTATTTAAAAGCCTCTAATTTTGAAAGTTAATTTTAAAAAATCACACGAAAACAAGACTAAAAAGCTTAAAATAAAAATAAAATAAAAAAAAGATTTTTAAAAAAATGCTTTTATTTAAAATGAACTAAAAAGAGAGAAATAAGGGAGAAATAATTTTATTGTTCTTGTTAAAATGTTTTAATATTTATGACTTAAAATAAAAGCGTGGGGCGCGAGCCTCGGAATCACTTGGAAGAGCCCCACGCTTTTATTTTAAGTCATAAATATTAAAACATTTTAACAAGAACAATAAAATTATTTCTCCCTTATTTCTCTCTTTTTAGTTCATTTTAAATAAAAGCATTTTTTTAAAAATCTTTTTTTTTATTTTATTTTTTTTTAAATAAATTTTTCGGCCAATATGCTGACTGACTACTCGGAGTATCGGATTGGACAGAACTGATTTAGAAAATCTCTTCTTGGTTTGTAAATGAATGTATGAGTAGATGAGAGATTAAAATAAATATAGGATTTAATAAGAGATCAAAAATTCAAATTTCACATTCAGAGAACTCCGATATTTTATTAATTTTTAATTCAGTATATCACATGAACAATTACTTTGGATAAGTTAATAATATGAGAGTGAAGATTATGTTGATCGTGCATAAAGACGGGATCAAAATGTCCTGATTAAGACGCAAGATTTATGATCAATCAACTCAATCATCTGTCACATAGACCACATATATGTATACAACATACAGATAGGCCTATAAATATATATATATTTATATAATATAGTCTTGGCTTTTCCAACTCTTGGAGAAGCATTTCATAACTTTTGATATTAGTCAACTGAGGCAGGAGGCAAAGATTAATTTCCTTCTATGTATTTTGGCACATCAATCGAAAGTGAAATTTTCAATTAGAGCCTGAGAGTCGTCCTTTCCAATTTACCTATTAACTCTGAATTTACGGTATAAATTTGAAATGAGAAATTAGTCTTTTATTTATCCTAATAGTTTGCAGTATTAAAAAAATCGCGAGCCTCTTTGAAATTAAATAAACTATTGAAATATTATAATGGAACTACCGGTATTTAGATTCCATTCACTAATTTTGGATTTATTTGTTCAGGTGTCCCCAATTCATAAAATGTTTAGTTTTGGACTGAAGTGACGGCCTGTAGACATCATGTGTTTTGTGACTCGCTGTTTTGTTTGATTCAAAGGTGACCAAACACTGAGTGGGCCCCCGAGTTTGGCGTAGTAGGTAGCGTGCCTACCTCCTATACCAAACGTCGCAGGTTCGGACCCAGGCAGTCCGATGATTGTATTTAAGCCATTTGGATACCAAATGGCTTAAATAGAAATGCCTGAACCCCAAATATACCGGTATATATTATATTAATTACAACGGTTATCGTCTAAAGTCTTAAATGGCCTGAGTTGCCGTAAAGACTGTGTGAATGTGTGTGTGAGTGTGAGTGTGAATGAGAAAAAAGTGTGAAGGTTAAAAAAAAAAACAAAAAAAAAAACACTGAGTGGTTAGTTTTCGTGAGTTTTAGGTAAATAGATAGATATATAGGTTGATAGATAGAGTCCAAATTAAAACTTTGTCAAATATCATTAATTAAATGCATTAGGCCTAATTTTCGCTTGCTTGGAACGTTATTAATACTAATTTCTTCTTTTATAATCCCACTCTTTGCATAAGACCACTCTTATTGATGTGATGTTTTTTTCAAATATTCATCTAAAAGAAAGAAGAGAGAGAGGCAATTTGCCTGTTGATTTATATTTTATATACTTTTTTTTTTAAATCTTTTCTGCATCTTAAGCTATTTGCTATCCAAATGTTATAAATAAATATTAATCGGACTGCCTGGGATCCGAACCCGCGCCCCGTTAATTATTATTATGAGAGTTTTTAATTATAGATCACATTTTGTATTAATTATTTATTAAAAAATATAAATACTGTACAACGTGTCGTCTGCTTATTCTGCAGTTGTTTTAACAGTACTTTTTTAATAAGTAATAATTAATACAAAATGTGGTGTATAATTAAAAACTCTCATCATCACTATAATAATAATACAAACTACAAAAGCTTTAATAGCACTCGGGCTATTGAAGTTGGTAGTGTGTTGGCCTTCTATTCCAAGGGTCGCGGGTTCGAATCCCAGGCAGTCCGGGTCCGATTTTGGATGCCAAATGGCTTAAATAAGAATGCCTGGACCCCATATATACCTGGTATATATAAGTAATACTTTTTAAAGCTTTTGTTGTTTGTATTATTATTATGATGGGAGTTTTTAATTATAAACCATATTTGTATTAATTATTTATATTTTTAATAAATAATTAATACAATTAATTTATATTTTTAATAAATAATTAATACAAATATGGTCTATAGGCCTAATTAAAAACTCCCATAATAATTCGTAATACTTCATATTGAACTTTGTTATTTTGAACTAAAATGCAAACCGTTTTGATTGGTGGCCCAAAATATTGTGTCGCGTACCATTGGTTCGCCATCCCTAAGCTAGGCGTTCAACAGTCTTCTCTAACTGAGTCTCCCATTCAGATACCGAGCGTTGCTTGACATTGCTTGTTAACCAGTGGCGACAATCTTTCGTGTCACCACCATTAACATCGAATTAAACGTGAATCTAGAAAAAATAATATTTTATGTATAACATCTAATATCTAGATTAAAATTATTATATTTATACCAGGTCTCGCCCGGGGCGAACCGCACCCTCCTAGTTAAGCCACGTTGTTTTTAACAACAATGTTGTTCTTTCTTATTGTCAGGGCCGCCGTTTTTAATTGAATTATAAAACAACTTTGTGTTTCAATATAATATATTTTTTACTAAAAAAAATTTTATGTTAAAGAGGTTTTCTAAAATATATAAAATTATATTACGGTTATACATACACACCCACATAGCCAGGGATAGAGAGATAGAGTAAAGCATCATTGAGAAAACTGTTTTTTTTTTTTTTTGTTTTTTTTTGAGTATCAAGGGACTTTAAAACATGGAGATCTGTCTCTTGAGATTGAAACTTTTCTGAAAATTGCCATAGCTATATTTATATATCATCCAAAAGAGAGAAAAAATATAAATAATCTATTTCATTAATTTTCTTAAAATCTTAAATTAAAAATAAGTTTCAGCAATTTTTGGTTGCCACTGGTTATGTTTAAAAATTAAATAAAAGCCTTTTATTAATTGTAAAAATGTTCACTTAATTTTTACAATTCTGTTAACAATTTACGTGTTAAGTGTTACTATATGAATACAATAAAATTAACTTATTGTCTATTAAAATCATTAAAAACAATTAAAATCAAAGTTACAAATTATGCATTTCAAATTTGACCCCAAAATTAACCCATTTTTGTAGAATGACCCATATATAATTAAGGTTGATTTGAATTAATTTAAAATATTGGCGCCACTCGTGGAATGACAATGTGCTAGCCCCGCCCCAAACAGTTTGCCAATAGAATTGAGCGTTCAGATAGTCTCGACCAATGAGGGGACGAGGCCTGGGCGGGACTCGCGAGATCAATCAATGGCCCGGGCCGGGGGTAAAGAGGTCTCCGGGAATTTCGGCCAGTCAGTTGTCACCAGGGCTGGGCCGAGGTTAGCCGTCGCTCTCGCTCGCTCCAATCATATTATATTTTCCGATAAAAAAAAAAATTAAAATATTAATAAATATCAATATTTAAATATAATTAAAAAAAAAATTCCGTGGTGGCGTGTTTGTGACATCTCGATACTAACGACTTCAACAATTATATCCCAGACGATAACAATATAAAGGTTTGTTTGACAAATCGCTTTTTGTATTGCTTTACAAAATCTAATCTTTTGTATTAAGAATTCCTTGATTATTTGTTATGATTCCTTATTCAAAAAAAAATTTTTTTTTATCCTTTTTAAAATTTTTTATTTTAAATTAATAAATTACCTCAGATTTTGTGTTATTACAAAAAAAGTTTTAATTATTTTTTCTTCAACAAAAAAATGGTAATTTTGATTTTTTTATTACCTAAGTTAATATTGATATTTATTTGCCCGTAGTGATATTTTCTATGGACGGTATATATTTAAAATATTTCTCTATCTTATTTATATCGTTTTAAATTATTATCTAAAAAATATTTAAAATGTCGATTATATTCAATTTATATAATTGTTATCCAACCACATTTATTTAACCCCTTTGATGTGTTATTTTTGTATATTACACATTTTCATTTATATCTGTGTTTGTCAATAAAAGCATTTCACAAATTTTATAGTCGCACTTGAAAATATTTAATGAAAATTGAAATTTCGAATATTATTCAATTATGTAGTGTATAAATTGTAGATTAAGAAAAATAATAATAATAATTTTCATATAATTTTTTTTTCCAGTTGATATCTATAAATGTGCCTGGCTGGATAACGTATTTTTTTTCACCCATAAGTCATTCATCAAATCATATTTTCATTAAAAATTTTAAGAGTATACTTATTCAATCTTTGGCCTCCCTGGTTAAAAAACTGTAATAAACATAAATATCGTTTAAAGTCTGCCATGGTCTAAGATGGCAAAAACATTAACTAAATAGTAATAATATTAATAACGCATTTTTACTATTTGCGAAGTTTAACAAAAAAAAACAAAAATTTTAATTACATTCTATTCCAATGTAATAATAACATATGATCAATCTCCCTTAACCTGAGAGATCTCTAATCCCCCGTCAGGGCCAAGGTCACCGATTACGCCTACCTAAAGCCCTTTCTCTCGCTCTATCTTTTATATAATATATTATAAATAAAGTGATAAAAAATGGAGTATATTTTTGCGAGTTTTGAAGATAAATAATGACCTCTTGATGTCCGCCTCTCTTTTGTCATCCTCAATCCTAAAGATCCTAAAGGATCAACTTGAAATAAAGGGGGTGGACTAGAATGGCATTCAAAAGATAAAATTGAGAATTATATCTTCTATTAAATTTTTTATAGTGCGCTTAATGGCCCTTTTTTACTTTATTCACTAAATAATCTTCAAAAGTCATTTCCCTTAAAAAGTAAATAAATAATTTATATAAAAATTGAAAATTTTATAAACATATGAGTGATTCAAAGCAATAGTAAGACAAGTCCAAAAATAAACGATTTTCTTATTTTGAATAGTAAATTATAGTAGTTATTCGGTGCAATAATGATCCATGTCCGAATTTCAATACTAATCCTCCAGAATGCAGCAGTTCCTTAATGCAAAAAAAATCTGAAAAAATCTAAAAATCTGAATTTAAAATTTAAAATGTGTACTTAGATAAAGTATAATTCAAGTTCTTAATGATTGTTGAGATGAGAAATAAATAAATGTTGTATATTTTAAGAGGAATTAAATATAAGGCTTTAATTTTGATTCGTTTTTTCTCAAAAGAGTAAAAAGTGAACTTGGTTCACTTTTGCTCTGAAGCCTTATTTATTTAAAATCTCTTTATAACCCCTCTTATATCAAAGCCGACTACAATAACTAGAACGAGTCCTAGTTTAAAAATTTTTTAATTTATTTCAGTATATTCTGAGTAAAATAAATGTGGTAAATTACCAGATTTTTCTCACTTCCACACTCTTCTCTCTACAAAAAAGATAATTGAAGTTATATTTAAATATTAATTCAAAAATTAGAAAGTTTCTCTAATTCATATGAGAGTCCAAATTACAACATATTTGAATTTAAAATCAGACGGTCACAGGCTAGTCGCTAAATTATTTAACTGAGTATAATATTTATTTAAAATCTGTTTATAACCAAAAAGGGAAATCAATAATCTCACTTTGCTGATTTCTAGTTTAAAATTTGAGATAAAAAATTCCCACATTTTTGCATAATTATTAATTACGGTGAAAGAATTATAATTTCAAGAGAAGGGAAGATTTTGAATAATCCTCGATTAATTAACATCACATAATCATTATTCTCGGGAATTGTTTTTTTCCAAATTTATAAACGTGGGAAAATATTTATATTTTATTACCATGGCAACCTTTTCTCCCAGAATATACATTTTAAAGAGCATCTATAAAATAATTGATTTTTGAATTTTAATCAAAATCGTTGGAGCGAATTTTGAGAAACGTCGATTTACAGCGGACGGAATTAATCCAAATAAATTGACTGGTCATCAGCTCCGGATTTTATTTATTCATCCTTCTCACTAGTACTTTACTAATGCACTTTATCAGTTTTTTCGAAATTCGCCCCAACGATTTTGATTAAAATTCAAAAATCAATTTTTTTTTAAATGCTCTTTAAAATGTATATTCTCATTTTGCCCTTGAAATCTTTTGTAGCACACATTACTCTTGACTTTATAAGAAAGATGGGTGAAATGGTTTCTATGGTAACAAAATAGAAATATTTTCCCATGTTTATAAATTTTACATCTTGAATTCTAATATATCCGTGGAAACTAAATATATAACTACACAAAACATCTGGTGTTACTGGTCCCACAATGTATAGGAAAGTAAATAATCATTTAAAAAAAACTATTAAAATCAATATAAAAAAATCTGGAGAGACTGCTCCCACAGCACACAACTTTCTCTTTCCTTCGATAATTGAAAGTTGTGTTCTGTGCGACCAGTCACACCATATTTTTTCATATTTGTTCTAATAGTTATTTTAAAATGATTATTCACTTTCCTATACATTGTGCGACCAGTCACACCATATTTTTTCATATTTGTTCTAATAGTTTTTTTAAAATGATTATTCACTTTCCTATACATTGTTTCTCACTTCCTCTCCATTTTTATCTCTTTTATTTGAATAGGTGTGTCTTTATAATCTAACTTAAAAGACCATTTTATTTGCTATAAGATTTTTCAAAGTAAAGAGGTCACCAGGAGGCACTTGTCTTCTTTTTTTTTCATTCTTAATAAATAAAGGAGGAAAAAGATAAAAACTTTTTTGTCATTCATTCTTTTCATGAAAAAAATAAAGAAAATTTTTTCTAGTTATACTGGGTATTCAATGTTGAGCAGAGTTTAAATAAATTTATTTTTTATTGACTTTCTAATCTCACCCTTCAAATTTTTTGATATATAATATTAATACCCTATTTTGTTGACAATTGATGACCCACCTTAATTTGTTATAAATTTGTTAAAAAACTATTTAAATTTGAAAATTTAGCATAGAAACAGAGCAAAATTCAAACAAATAAATAAAGGCGTTGAATATTGATTGGGTGGGCAAAGTTGTGCGCTCAGCATACCTGGTAGTTCGACCCTTTATTTAAAATATTTTTCTCGGAAATATAAAAAGATACCGATCACTTTTAAAAGTATTCTCACTTGACAATGGAAAAAGTACTTTCAAATAAAAACTCGCTTTTATGGAGAGGAAAGGATGGCTTTAGCTTCAGTTTCCTTCCCCTAACTTTCTATTTGAATAACCTACGGTCCTCTGTACCAATTTAAGATTTAATTACTAATTAAATTTTTTACTTTCTCTTACCTATGTATATATGTAATATATATATAGAGAGAAAATATTGGATTCATGTCAAAAATTCGATGTCGAGATTTTGATGGATCTTCACGTTTTGAGGTCCCCTGAATCCAAAAAAGTGGTTTTCGCGACATGGTCTGTCTGTGGGTGGGTGGTTGTGTGTGTTCAATTTTAAGCATGAAGGAATTGAGCTATGAGGTTGAAATTTTATATTAAGTTAAACACCCCCCGGGACCGGAAAAATAAGCTTTTAATCAAAATCGGCCAAAGATTACTAGTACTTTACTGATGTAATTTTTCAGTTTTTTTCGATTTTCTCAAAATTTGCTCCAACGATTTTTTTTTAAATTCAAAAATCAATTATTTTTTTAGATGCTCTTTAAAATGTATATTCTCATTTTGCGATTGAAATCTTCTGAAGACCACTTTACTCTTGTATTTCATAGGAAAGATAGTTGAATTGGTTGCCATGGTAACAAAATATAAATATTTTCCCATACTTATAAATTTTACATCTGAATTCAAAGGTTCGCCCTCGGGGCATGGCGTAGAGGTTAGCGTGCTAACCTCATATACCAAACGTCACGGGTTCGGACCCCAGGCAGTCCGATGATTTTATTTAAGCCAATTGGATACCAAATGGCTTAAATAAGAATGCCTGGACCCCATATATGTATATTTATCAATAACGGATATCGTAAAAAGTCTTATATGGCCTGAGCTGCCGAAAAGACTGTGTGAATGTGTGTGTGAGTGTGAGTGTGAATGAGAAAAAAGTGTGAATGTTTTTAAAAAAAAAAAAAAAAAAATCAAATGTTCCGTACTGTCGGAAACTAAATATATGTCGACACAAAAAATCTGGTGTGACAAGCACAGTAAACAACTTTCGATTAGCGAAGGTAAGAGAAAGTTGTGTGCTGTGCGCCAGTCACACCAGATTTTTTATATTAATATTTACAAACTTCAATCTAAATGAGAAATTGTAAAAATCCAGTATTGATTCTATACTATAATAAAAAAAATATGTCAATACAAAATCTGGTATGACAGCAAATCATATAACTATAATATATAATATATAAGGTCCTTTGCTTAGTGAACGCGGTCTTTTTTTATCTCATCTCATAGGTTACTCAAGCGAACAAACTTCAGTGGATGTCACTGAGATAGGTTACTCAAACCTCCTGTATAAAATGACTTTTTATTTAATTTAGTAATTTTATGAGAATAATATAAATATCATATCAAATGAATAAATTAAACAAGTAAATTAAATCCCCTTAGGTAACGAAAAATGAGATTAGCTTTTTACTTGCTGGATTTATATATTCAAGGATATATATTTAACTTTTCCCATAGCAAGATAAATTTTCCTAAGCTCACTTATGAAATGAGTTTATTCATAATTAGAATGTAGCGATATCATTTTCGCTACTTGGGGCTATTTAAAATAAGTCATTTTATCATATTAAACTCATATTTAAGGAGGTGGCCTTCACGTTGATGTCTCACCCTCTCATTCTAAACAACATCCTTTTGTTTATTACATTAAACTCTTGGTTAACCACCAAAGATATTTTAATATAAATGAACTTACAAGTTTCAGCCAGGATCAGTGGGTAATTAAATATTAATATTCATAAAGATTGGACATTTATAAAATTAACATTAAAAAAATCTGGTGTGACTGGCGCACAGCACACAACTTTCTCTTACCTTCGGTAATCGAAAGTTGTGTACTGTGCTTGTCACACCAGATTTTTTGTGTCGACATGTATTTAGTTCCCGGCAATAGGGAATATTTGAATTCATTTGTCAGATGTAAAATTTATAAGTATGGGAAAATATTTATATTTTGGTACCATAGCAACCATTTCTCCTTTCTTTCCTATGAAGCACAAGAGTAAAGTGTGCTTCAAACAATTTTGAGGGCAAAACGAGAATATACATTTTAAAGAGCATCTAAAAAATAATTGATTTTTGAATTTTAACCAAAATCGTTAGATCGAATTTTGAGAAAATCGAAAAAAACTGAAAAAGTACATCAGTAAAGTACTAGTACTCTTTGGCCGATTTTGATTAAAAGCTTATTTTTCCGGTCGCTGGGGGTGTTTAACTTAAATATAAAATTTCAGCCTCCTAGCTCAATTCCTTCATGCTTAAAATTGAACACACACCCACCCACCCACACACACACACAGACAGACCATGTCGCGAACACCACTTTTTTTGGATTCAGGGGACTTCAAAACGTGAAGATCCATCAAAATCTCGACATCGAATTTTTGACATGAATCCAATACTTTCTCTCTATATATATATATTACATATATACATAGGCAAGAGAAAGTAAAAAATCTGGTGTGACTGGCGCACAGCACACAACTTTCTCTTACCTTCGGTAATCGAAAGTTGTGCACTGTGCTTGTCACACCAGATTTTTTGTGTCGACATGTATTTAGTTCCCGGCAGTAGGGAATATTTGAATTCAGATGTAAAATTTATAAGTATGGGAAAATATTTATATTTTGTTACCATGGCAACCATTTCTCCTATCTTTCCTATGAAGCACAAGAGTAAAGTGTGCTTCAAACAATTTTGTGGGCAAAACGAGAATATACATTTGAAAGAGCATCTAAAAAATAATTGATTTTTGAATTTTAATCAAAATCGTTAGAGCGAATTTTGAGAAAATCGAAAAAAACTGAAAAAGTACATCAGTAAAGTACTAGTACTCTTTGGCCGATTTTGATTAAAAGCTTATTTTTCCGGTCCCGGGGGGTGTTTAACTTAAATATAAAATTTCAGTCTCATAGCTCAATTCCTTCATGCTTAAAATTTGACACACACCCACACACCCACCCACCCACCCACCCACCCACAGACAGACCATGTCGCGAAAACCACTTTTTTGGATTCAGGGGACCTCAAAACGTGAAGATCCATCAAAATCTCGACATCGAATTTTTGACATGAATCCAATACTTTCTCTCTATATATATATTACATATATACATAGGTAAGAGAAAGTAAAAAAGGATAATTTTTACTTTCTCTTACCAATATAACCTATGTGATAATGTAATGTTCATGTCAAAAATTCGATGTCAAGATTTTGATGGAAATACACGTTTTGAGATCTCTTGAGTTCAAAAATATGGGTTCCCCAAAATCGTCTGTCTGTCTATGTTTGTATGTGATGATTTTAAGAGGGAAATGAGTTATGAGGTTAAAATTTTATATGTAAGTTAGGTTCCCTTCCCCCAGTTAAAATAAGCTTTTGAACAAAATAGGCCAAAAAATATAATTTATATTAGTACTTTACTTTTCAGTTTTTTTTTTTTTTTGTTTTTTCGAATTTCTCAAAATTTGGTTTAACTATTTTGAATAAAATTTATAAATCAACTATTTTTAGAAGCATCTAAAAATAGTTGATTTATAAAGCATGTTCTTTAAAAAGTATAATTTTATATCAGTAAAGTTTTTCGTTCGTTTTAAGTACATCTCTTTACTGTGACTTTTTCAGGTTTTTTCGAATTTCTCAAAATTCACTGGAACAATTTTGATTTAAATTTATAAATCAATAGATGTTTTTTTTTTTTTTTTTAAGTATAGACTATTGATAAATTTTTTTCTAAAACGTGTTTGAAGTACGCTTTATTTCCAATGGAAGCATTCGTAAACCGCGTTTCGCAAATGGTCAGGTTTGGAACTAAGCTGATATGGAAAATTAAATATATTTCGACACAAAAAAATCTTCTGTGCGTTGTCACTAGATTTTTATTATAGTGTTATTATTAATGAAAAAAATATTTTATTTCTCTCCCTTTCAATCAATATAAAATAATTTTTTTTTCCCCATTCACACTCACACATACACACAGTCTTTTCAGCAACTTAGGCCATATAAAACTTTTACGTTAACCGATATTCAGAGCTAGTCTTTTAATCCCCTGTCCTGAGCGGTAACCATGTTATTATGAGCGTTGTATATTGTCGGTATATTATACTCTTATTGTTTATTGAGAATTATTACAAAGATCAGTTCATGTCAGATATTGCAAATGAGCTGTTTCTGAGCTCCCACTATAGGGAAGCCCAAATATAAATCATATTTTATTCAACATTCCTCTTTTTGGTTATTTCTAGCTTTTAATTATTCATTTTTTTTGTTAATTATTTAATTAATCAAATCGTTTTATATGAATACATAAAAGCAACCTCGTTTGTGCATTTTTTACAATTTGTCTGATTTGACATGCAAAAGGGCAAATTCATTAAAATAATTACATTTTTTTCTTCTTTTTACAAATTCCTACTTCCAACTAATAAAACGTCAATGAAATTATAATGTTGCCTGATAATTTTATCAATACATAAAATATATTTATTTTATAATTTTTCTTCTTTTTTGAATGTTTTATTAAGTAATCAAAAAAAGTAAAACACAACTAGTATTAGTACTAGTATTACTATTAGTATTGTTATTAATACTAGTACTAGCTATTCTTAAAATTTAAAAAATTAGAACAAAGGGGTATGACACAAATGGAAGATTCAATTTTTACCATAGTATATTTCCATCAAAGTCTTGACATCGAGTTTTGACATGAATGCAATACTTTCTCTCCATAAATTAACATATATAGGTGAAAGTAATAAAATTTCTATACTTCTTTTCTTATTACGTTCTCTTATTCTCCTATAATTTAACTTTCTATCTATTCACATTAAATTTGAGCCTATCAACTTTTAAATGACTTTCTCGAGGAAGAAGAACAGGGACAATTCTAAAAATTGGACCGGAGTTAATAGGATTTCCTTTCAATATTTCTATACATTTTAAATGAATGAATTTTATATTATTTCTTCCAATCAAATAATAAATTCCAATTAAGTTTAGAATGAGAAAGAGAAAGACTTGACACTAATTAGTCCTGAGTCTAGACGTTTCAATTTTAAACTTTTCTTGTTTCCAAGTTTGGAAAATTCACAACTATTTGATTATTCATAGGAAAAACAATAAAGAGTGTCTGGTTAAATACAAAAGAAAACTAAGTTTTGGTTTGCTTTGTTTTAGATATTATTCTATACATTTCCGATAAAAGTTAATTAAATTACATAAAAAATCCCTTTAAACTTTTTTTTACGTGCTCTCTTTATACCCTTAAGGGCCACATACACGCCGTACTTTAGTACCCGAGCCCTGCTCGATCACCAAACCCTCGAGCCCAGCTCGGCTCGCCCTCAACGAGCCAAATCCGCATGTGTGTGGGCTCTCATGGGCCGAGCCGAGCCAAAAATAAAATACCCTATCACGAGCCCGATCCGTGTGAGCCCACACGTGTGTATCTGCTCCCTAGCCGAGCCGGACAGAAGGCCCAAACGGATCTGTCCAGGCTCGGCTCGACTCGGATCGGGAGAGCTCACACACGGGCGGATTTGGCTCGTTTGAAGGCGAGCCGAGCCGGGCTCACGTACTAAAGTACGTCGAGTATGGGGCGCTTTAGACACTTCATTATCAAAGGTCACAATAACAGATAAGTAGGATATAGGACTATTTTTCTCAAGTGGGCTACTCCATCAGAAAGAGGTTTTAAAATTCTTTGTAATTTATTTTTTAAATTTATTTAGGTTATTTCGGCATCTGAGGCCATTTAGACCCCTTCCCAATTTATTTCAATTACTTGGCATCCAATTCATTTGAAATCAATTTTTTCGTCTGGGACAGGATGCGAACCCTCGACCTTTATCACCAGAAGATAATATTCTTTGTTATTTAAAATGCATCATTATTTTTAACTTATCATTTACGAAAGTGGTGGTATATCTCTTCTAAATTATTATCAAGGATCGATTTTATAATTAGGCCTATCCTTTTGGGGATGTTCTTTTAAAAGTTAACAATATTCTCAGAATCATATAGCTAATATTAGAGTGAGGTGGATAGCTGAGTAGATCTTGAGTAAGGAAGAAAGAAAAGAGCGATTGCAGCTAGGTTTATTTCGTTTAATAATCACTTCAAGCCGACGTTTCGGTCAGATATACGACCATCATCAGGGCTGAAGCGTGTCAACAAAATTCCCCAAAATGTCGAATGGCACAATCGTATAACTTATTTTTTTGCCATTTCATAAGGACCAATAGGCTATGCGAGTCAAGGTTAGATTGAAATATATAGCTAATACTTCGCCTAAAAAAAAAAATTCCTCAACAATCCTGACTCCCAACTCGATTAGATCGAGAAAAACGTTTCCAAGGAATAAAAAATCGGATGTAAAAAATATAATTAAAATCTAAAGATCCGATCCAGTAGCTGGGTTTTGAACGAATATCTATTTTTAGAAAATTCAAGATCGTGATCTTCCCACTTGCTGTATCTCCTGATCGGATCGCGATCTTTTTTATTGGATTTTGCCCATCCCTGTTATTCGTAAATATGTATAGGAAGAGCGGGTATTATGGAATACCATAAATTTTAGTGGATATTGGAAGTTGCTGGATGATAGAAAAAATAAGCCCGAACTGAAACAAACTTTGGAGTGTTTTAAACACGATCTTTGGGGTTTTAAGTTTCAAAAAAAAAATTTGAAGTACCGCAAACAAAAAAATGCCCGTTGGCGAGTAATATGGATTAGGTATGGAGACGAATGTGGAATACCTGTTGTCGTATAGGATAATATAGGATAGCTTTGCATTTCGAAAGAAAATCCCAATTAATTTTCGTTAATTAATAAATATATATATGATACATTAATTCCTCCTGCATTTTTTAACTTTTTTCTCTTTCCTTCACCTATAAAAAAATTGCATTTATTCTAATAAAAATGATACTCTTAAAATTGATCTTTGATAATAATTTAGAAGGGATATTAAGTTTCAAATTTTTATCACTTTCGTAAATGATAAAAAAGATGAAAGAGTAAAATTTTATTATTATTATTCAAGTTTGAGAATATGAATGAACAAACTGAAAAATAGATTGATTAAATTTTTTTAAGATAAAAATAGATGGGTAAAAAATTACTTTTCTTAAAAAAAAAAAAAAAATCTGCGGATTCTATATAATCTTCATTTATCCATTATTTTAAATATTTCATTTTTTTATTTTTTCATTAAATTAAATTTTTTTTTTTTTTTTTTTTTAGAAAAAAAACATTCACACTTTTTTCTCATTCACACTCACACTCACACACACATTCACACGGTCTTTTCGGCAACTTAGGCCATTTAAGACTTTGACGATAACCGTTGTGATATATATTAATCTATTGTGGGTTCAGGCATTTCTATTTAAGCCATCTGGTATATTAAAAATTTAATTTTTCACTTTAATTTAGACAGCTATGATAACTAGGCCTACTTGATTTGATTTTGAAAATTTCTAATTGCATCCTTTATTAAAGAGATCCGCCTATAAATTCTCTCATTTATTCCAATTGATTTTGTGCTTAATCAGGGATATTGTGGAAACAATGCTGTAATAATATAATAGCAAGTGTAATTTTCAAATTCCTCCTTTCATCGAATTTCAAGGAGGTCATTCCCACTCGACCACTTCAGCCATAATAGCTGTTCAGGTGAAGGAGAGCTCATCAGGACGCGTTGTCCCTCGACACTAGCCGACCCGATTAATACACGGATATTGCCAGGGCCCATCTGTTCTCTCGCCTGGAGAGATTCATCTCTAAAGTTTCCCCTATTATTATTATTATTATTCTACACACCAATCTTAAATCATCATCTTGTTGAAGGATTTATGTATTCTCATTAGTTTCCGGAGTCCTAATTAGCATATGGAATTTGAGTTTTTAGAGGATTTTTATTCGCCAGAGACAGAAATGCTTTTCACTTTTTCATTCTCTTTGATCAAGTTTTCTGTGTTATAACTTTGAACTAGATAAGCTCGCCGAGACATTCAAACACTCACATTTCTGACCAACATCTCACAAAATAGAAAGATTATAATTTTAAATAATTAAATTAATCCTTTTTACTCTTATTTATTAATTTTTTGTCAGCAATATCTACTTTTTTTAAAAAGAAATTAGAGGTCGATAGCTTCAAAATTGAGGCCACTGGAATCTCCCAAAATTAGCACCCCAAGACGTGCACCTTAAGGGTTTTTTCGGCAACCGAGGCCATTGCTTATTTCAATTTATTGGAAGCCAATTAAATTGAAATAAATTTTTGTCTCAATACCGCGAACCTTGGTATAGAAGGCCAGCACGTTAACCACTACACCAAGGCCCGAAGGCAATATCTACTTAATTATCAATAGGCCTATTAAATATTTGAATAAGCCACTTAATTCATTCAATTACTACGTAAGCAAATTTTTGACTATTTTAGGTCCTACTTCAACATATTAACAAGAGCAAACTAACAGCCAACTCCCTTGCTTAATTTATTTTACATCTTGAATTTTAATATATCGCTGGAAACTAAATATAGATGTCGACACAAAAAATCTGGTGTGACAAGCACAGAAGAAAAGTTGTGTGCTGTGCGATCAGTCACACCAGATTTTTTTTTACAAATATTTATTTAGGCCAGATGTCTAACTCTTAGATATAATAAACTTCCTGTTTAGTTCTTGTGGTTTTTAAATGAAATAGAATAATAGTCATCATCCAATTATTTTTTTGTCCTATCAATTTAAGCCCAAATCCGATTTAAAAGTTTTATTATTATTTCATTCGATTATTCAATACAAACATTAACGAACTTAAGCACATAAATAAATAAAGACTAACGATAGGAGGATTTAATTATTAGGGTTTTTTTTTTTTTTTTTGAATAAAATAAATTTTATCAAAATATATTAAACATTTGTTAATCCTTATTTATATATTCATTTGGAAAATGAGAGAGAGTGAGGGGAGGGAAAATGAGAAAATAAAATTTGAAAAGATATATTCTATTAATTTATGAAGCCAAGGAAATACAACTCTATAATATATACTTTAAAATTATTAATTATAAAAGAGTATTTAATATGCTTAAATGCAAAACTTTATAATAATTTTTATTATAGACTAATATATATATATATATAATTATTTTTAAATTAGGTGAGCTTTTATTTGAAAAAAGATGGATTTCTTTCAAGCAACACTTAAAGTGAGAGAAAATATTTTCATTGTGTTGTGCTGTCAGACCATATTTTTGTGGTGATATTATTTGTTTACAATCGATAGAGTAGTTAACAAGAAAATCTATATTCATATGTAACAGTATACTAAGGGGGGAGGGAGGGGAATATTAATTTTTGAAAATTTAAAATTACAAGAGCTACTAAGAGAAAAATATTTTTTAATTTAATTCAGATAATTAAATATCTTAATTATTAGAATAAAAAAAAAAAAAAATTCAAATTTAGCGTTTGCTTTTCAAAGTGAATTCATCACCTGATAACGACTATAGAAATAGTGGTCGAAACGTTGTAATTTTTCTAATTAATTTATTAGATTTTCCAAGTTAAATAAACGACGATTAATGTCAAAAATATCTTTTATTACTATTCATCAATAAATTAATAATAATAATTAATTTTTCCTCGTGAATGTAGTTTATATTACGCGTGTGAAACTTTTTTAAAATTAGAACAAAATTGGTACTCGTGGGAGACATTAAAAAAATATAGACAATGTTGAAATATTTTTTTTTCTTTTAAAACCAAGCTTCAATATTAGCCATCCATCATATTGAACATCCCTAATAAATAGGCAATGAAGGCATCTTTTTTGTAAATATTTTACATAACTAGCAGGCGCTCTTGATTAGTGGCGCCTCTCGTGTAGATTAGTTGAAACTTCTCGGCTTAATTCTATAACCCTAAATGTTCATTCGGTCTTTTGCAGTTGTCGTATTTAAATTTTATCTTTTGACCAGGGACGTCATTTGAGGGGGGGGGAGAGGGGGCATTTGCCTCCCTCCCCAAGACTTTGGAAAAAATAGTAAATTCTGAGCATAGCCCCTAAATACGAACAAACTCACACTCTTTAAGTAAAAAAAAATTTTGCCCCCCCCCAAGCAAAAACTGAAATGACGTCACTGCTTTAGACTAACTATATTTTCAAAAAAAAATTTAATTTTTCGTGTCGACATATATTTAGTTTCCGACAGTACGGTACATTAGAATTCAAGATGTAAAATTTATAAGTATGGGAAAATATTTATATTTTGTTACCATGGCAACCATTTCTCCTATCTTTTTTCCTATTAACTACAAAAGTAAAGTGTGTTTCAAACAATTTTGAGAGCAAAATGAGAATATATATTTGAAAGAGCATCGAAAAAATAATTGATTTTTGAATTTTGAGAAAATCGAAAAAACTGTAAAAGTACATCAGTAAAGAACTAGTACTTTTTGGCCGATTTTGTTTAAAAGATTATTTTCACGCTCCAGAGTGGTGTCTAACTTAAATAAAACATTTCGGTCTCATAGCTCGAATCCTTCTTGTTTAAAATTGAACACAGAACGCGGACAGATCATAACGCGAAAACCACTTTTTTGGATTCAGGGGATCTGTATATCCATCAAAATCTCGACATCAAATTTTTGACATGAATCCAATACTTTCCTTCTATATCTATTAACATATATAGAGGTAAGAGAAAGTACAAATTAAGTAGCACAGGAAGTAAAATTTTTTTTTGCCTCCCTCAAGCAAAATCTGAATTGGCAGACAGACGTAACATTTTTCGCGAGTTATTTTCTGATTCTGATTTTGTATTTAGGTTCGATATTGATTATTTTTGCTATCACACATCTTTCTATATTTCAAGAGATTGTAAAAATTTCATAGGGCTATAAACAATAATTTTGATAGACAATCTTGAGCTTGTTATTTATGTATAGAATCATCTACTCTCTATTTATTTTATCATAAATTATTAAATACGCAAACATATGGTAAAGAATGCAAATTAAATTAAAGCAGGGTATGAGGGGTATTTTTAAGAAGATTAATTCAGCATTGTGTTTCATAATCATAATTGATAGAAAGGACGATAAACATGAATAATTCACGAAGTGTAAGAAATTACAATTCACAGGGTCAAATCAAGAGAGAGAGAGGCGTTCTGTAATAAATTCGCGAAACGCCTGTGAATGATGAGCATCCCCCTCACATGTCCATGATCTCTACCCTTTCTAGGCCCTAATGTACGATATATAAACACAAAGTATTAAAAAAAAAACGGATAAATGCATCGCCATGGTGTTAAGAGATTAACATTTATTTTTTATTTGACACATTTAATTCAATGGAGTAATCAAAATAAAACATTTCCATCCAGAGAAGAGATGATGAAAAAAGATTTTTCTGGTAATTAATTTTAAAGTTCATTATATGTGGGTATCACCATGTACCCGGTATAATTGTTTTTCAAATTAATCAGAAAAAAATTCAATTTATAATGGATTTTTTCTATATGAAAGGAAAATCGAGGATTTGTATATTCCAGAATGGTATTTATTAATATACCTTAAACCAGCGTTTTCCAAACTATGAGGCGCGCCTCCCTAGGGAGTCGCGGATCAGTCTAAGGGGAGGCGCGAATATTGGCCTCCAAGATCAATTTTCCAAATGATTGCTAGTTTTATAAATAAAATAATAAAATAATTTAGAAGATTCCGGGGCGGAGGTTTTCCTTAATTAAAAACTCGATAAGCCGCAGTGGCACCATCAGTAAAGACGGTGGCGCTGCGGCTCATCGAGTTTTTAATTAAAATAATAAATATGAATAAATAAAAAAATATTTTTATATACATTTATATTTTTTAGTATTAAAAATTTTGGTTGTATTATTTTATTAAATGTATGGAGGGGGGGGCGTCATACGATTAAATATTTTTAAGGGAGGCGTTGTAACCACTGGCCTAAAGTAAGACTCATTCTAGAAAATTATACTATGTGTAAAACCCAAAGGCTGATCCAGGCGATAGCATTGTTAATTATTTTATTTTTAAGATTTGAATAGGGGTTGAATTGAAAAATTGAAAAAAATGTTTTTTAAATTTATTTTAGCTAAATCGAAGCCAAATAAATAGAAAACATTCAAAAAATAGAGTTGATTATTATTTTGATTGGGGGGGATGAAGGGTTGATTATTTAAGAAAGGCTTGGAATATTCTAAATCACTTGTTGACATTCTTTTCCAGCTCTAAATATAGTTAGATTAGAGAAAAAAGTATTTTTTTACTTTTAATAAAAAGGGAATTCTTATTTTCATCTATTTATTCCTATACAAAGAGAGAGACGAATCTCTCGCTCAGTCGAGTCGAGCGCGTGGCGGAGTGGCAGGGGCCGAGCTGCTGTCTTTTTTTAATTGTGTTTAAAGTGAATCAAAGTGAATAATTAATATAGTGTAACCCACCCTGACCTCACCGTCAACCAGCACACCCTCTTGAGAGACTTATTAAAGGTAATTATTATGCATTTTATCGTTGAAAAAAAAAATGATAGAAACAAATAATTTGACTGCAAAAACGATTCTTTTGAATATTTTGTATTTCACTAAGGGAAGAGGGAGAAGCTGTTGAAAGGGGGAGGGGGAGTGTAGGTGTCATTGAAAAAAAATTAGTTTTTTATTTTTTATCTTCTTTTTTTTTAAACACTTCCACTTTTTTCTCATTCACACTCAACACTCACACACCCATTCATAGTCTTTTCGGCAACTCAGGCCATATAATACTTTATACGATAACCGTTATTAATTAATAATATACATATTGGGGGTCCAGGCATTTCTATTTAAGCCATTTGGTATTCATTTCGGACTGCCAGGAGTCCGAGCCCGCGGCGTTCGGTATAGAAGGTAGGCACGCTACCAACTAAACCAAGCCAGAGGGCATTTTTTTTTCTTTTCTTAAGTCATCATTATTTACCATTATATTCTTTCTATATATCCTATATTTTTGTTAATCAAATTTCCTTAATGTACTTTTACACAGGGGTGGATTAAGGGTTGAAAATTAAAATAAAATAATTTCAAAATAAAATAAAAATAAAAATAATTATTTATAAATGTATTAAAATTATTTTGAGAGTAATTTCGTCGTGAAGGCTCGATTTTCCTTAAAGCCCCCCCACCCCTCCTCGGAGGTATGAAGGCATTAACCAGGGGGGTTTAATTTAAAGCATGAAGGAATTGAGCTAGGAGGTTGAAATTTTATATTTAATTTAGGCACCCTCCTAGGGCGTGAAAATAAGATTTGAGAAAAATATTTTTCTTCAGGAATGAAAGTTAGAAAAAACGAAGCCAGAATTTTTCTTTAAAAATATATTTTAACAGCTGACGTTTCGGCTTTGGTCAAAGCCATCCTCGGAGCTGTTAGTGGCTGTTACCAAGGCCGAAACGTAAGCTGTTAAAATATATTTTTAAAGAAAAAATTCTGGTTGCGTTTTCTTCTTTCATTCCTGATAGAAATTCCACCAGCCATAAAATACTCTTATACCAGCGTTTTCCAAACTTGTCCCTAGAGAGTCGCGGGCTAGTCTAAGGGGAGGCGCAAATATTGGCCACCAGGACAAATTTTCCAAATGATTGCTAATTTTAATATAAATAAGAATAAATAAAAAAATATTTTTATATAAATTTATATTTTTTAACATTAAAAACTTTTGTTTTTGTATTATTTTATAAAATGGGGGGGGGGGAGGCATCATAAGATTAAATATTTTTAAGGGAGGCGTGGTTTCATAAAGTTTGGAAACCACTGCCTTAAACTATCAAATAAAAAGATAATTCTTTAAGATTTTTTTTATTCAAATGGAGGCACATCGTCAGTCGTATTATTTACAGCAGGGGTGGCCAACCCAAATTATCTTGCGGGCCACTCTGGGAATTAATCATCATAACTCCCCGGGCCTCATATTGAATTATAGCCTATCTTTCCATGTTATATTTAAACCCACTATAGACATTTTTTGGGATTAAAAATTGAAACATAATGATTAGATTAATACGTAGGAAGAGAGGATGTCAGCCAAACAGAAGAGCCTTTATCAAATGAAAATCTCTCAATCCTAGAAGACGTTTCGGCTTTAATTCTATAATGCCATCATCAGTTCTTATGAGAATATTGGAAATCTCAAAGTATACACCAATGAGATGCAGATAAAGTTAGTTATATAAAAACATATCGACACTCTCATTAGAAAAGTCTCCAACTCCACTTTTTTTCGAAAATCATTTTTTGTATTTTCTGTTGAAAAATATCATTCTCCTTATGCCCTGAACTGGGTAAGAGAGTAATTCAAATTTTTCAGTTCGAAAAGTTGCCGCACGAAAAGTGTTTAACATTGGCTCTAACTATGACAATGAAATGTTTTTTGGCTACCCTGAAAAATAAACAAAAATGGAGTTAGGCACTTTACTAATTAGAACGTCGATATTTATCAATTTTTTTGTTAAATAAAAACATATACATAGGCTTTTAAACCCACCCCCTTCTATATTTTATATAATAATATTTATATATTCTTATATAACAACTCAATCCGCATCTCATTGGTGTAGACAGTACTTTGAGAATATTGCCAATACTTGATGGCATTATATAATAAAAGCCGAAACGTCTTGGGATTGAGATTTTCATTTGATAGAGGCTCTCCTGTTTGGATGACATCCTCTCTTCCTATTTAGTATTGAACAGCCACTTTTCTCATCGACATTGTTTAAACATATTGTTCTATTATTATTGTGTTTACTATTATTCTTGTATGTAAACAAAGGTAATAATAATATGATACTAAACGCACATTGTAAATAAATATTCACAAGAATTAATAGGCCCTCGGGGATGGCGTAGAGGTTAGCGTGCTAACCTCATATACCAAACGTCGCGGGTTCGGACCCCAGGCAGTCCGATGATTTTTATTTAAGCCAATTGGATACCAAATGGCTTAAATAAGAATGCCTGGACCCCATATATGTATATTTATTAATAACGGATATCGTAAAAAGTCTTATATGGCCCTGAGTTGCCGAAAAGGCTGTGTGAATGTGTGTGTGCGTGTGAGTGTGAATGAGAAAAAGTGTGAATGTTTTTTTTTATATAAAAAAAAAAAAAAAGAATTAATAGGCCTATATATAAAATCAAAGTTAATTTTTTCTCATAATTTCGACAGTTAATTTTTGAGTTTCCAAGATTAGAACCAAGAAAATTCCAATTAAAAATTGTTCAATCTTTTACTTTTTACTTTCTCTTACCTCTATACATATGTTAATATATATAGAGAGAGAAAGTATTGGATTCATGTCAAAAATTCGATGTCGAGATTTTATTGAACATACACGTTTTGATGTCCCCTGAATCCAAAAAAGTGGTTTTCGCGACATGGTCTGTCTGTGTGTCTGTCTGTCTGTCTGTCTGTGAACAAAATATCTCAAGAACGAAAAGAGCTAGGAGGTTGAAATTTTATATTTAAGTTAGGCACTCCCTTGGGACGTGACACGAAGCTTTTGAACAAAATCGACCAAAGAGTACTAGTACTTTACTGATGCACTTTTTCAGTTTTTTTCGATTATCTTAAAATTCGCTCCAACGATTTTTTTTAAAATTCAAAAATCAATTATTTTTTAGATTCTCTATAAAATGTATATTCTCATTTTGCAATTGAAATCTTCTGAAGACCACTTTACTCTTGTACTCCATAGAAAAGATAGGAGAAATGGTTGCCATGGTTAAAAACTATAAATATTTTGGCCTACTTAATAAATTTTACAAAATCGAATGTACCGTACTGTCGGAAACTAAATACATGTCGACACAAGAAATCTGGTGTGCCAGTCACACCAGATTTTTTTATTTTTAATAATCACATGTAGAAAGGCATTAACATTGGGGCTCACTGTATAATTTAGTTTCATATAATAGTGAGTGTTAGATCTTTTCTGGAAAATGTCTGAAATTACTTGCTCTCCTTCTCTTCCAAATAAAACTTATATTTTCTAACATAATTACTAAAAATAATAATAAAAGTAGGCCTATATATTATTAAATATTTATAAAAAGAACAAAAAGCACTTTCCATTAAACGAGTTTCAATAACTTTTTATATATACAGGAAAAATGTTATTTATTCAATTTCAATATTTATAACAACCGTATTTATTATTTTGTTTCAAATTTCGAAACCGTCACCCCTAACTCTTAACTCTATTCGCAAACTAATATGATATATTGAGTTAATACAATGTATGTAGAAACACTCCAACATTGTAATAGGAGATCTATTCGCATTCTCACTCTCTCTCTCTCTTGTTGAACCCTTGAGTATTCACATTTCAAAGACAGTAGTTAAGTTATTTAGTTTCTAAATGAATACAGGAAAATCAAATTTCCGTTTTGTCTTTTTCATTTTATTCTATTTAAAAATGGGGGGGGGGGAGCGGGGATATTAATAATTATTATAGAAAAACAGAGATTCTACGTGTTTGCGTTAGAAAATTTAGAAATTAGAGTTAATAATTTGCCTTCGGTTAAATACGGCGTTAAAATATTAAAGTCACACCCTAGACATCACATTAATTTTAACACTATTGACTAAATGTTAGCGCTTTGGGGTTTTTTTTTTAACACTCACACTTTTTTCTCATTCACACCCACACACACATTCACACTTTCTTTTCGGCAACTCAGGCCATATAAGACATTTACGATATCCGTTATTAATTAATATACACATATTTGGGGTCCAGGCATTCTTATTTAAGCCATTTGGTATCCAAATGGCTTAAATAAAATCATCGGACTGCGTATACGAGGTTAGCACGCTAACCTCTACACCAAGCCCCGAGGGCCGCTTTGGGGGTTAAAGTTTTTGATTATATAATAGCAATTTGAGGCAAAGAGGTACTAAAATAAATTAAAGCTGATTTCATTTATTTGGGTTGGCTACCCCTGTACTAAAAAAATGATTTATAAGAATTTCTTAATTTTGAGATTAAAGTGTGTTACTTTTTGTTATTTCTAATTGAAATAATTAGAGACGCCTAAATGGCCTTCATTACCAAAAAAGTCCTTAAATAAAAAAAAAATTAAAAAAATTTGATAGAAAAAAATGAACAATCAGCTATACCAGGTATACCTACTTCAAATACTTTTTGTTTCTTAAATTTCTGAAATACGAGAGTATTTATATTTTGATGGTAATTTTCAATTATTAACCAAGATAAAAAAAAAAAAAAACTGAATTGTCATTTTTTAACCATGTCATATTGCTTTTATATATGTTCCCATATATAAACGGGTATAGGCCCTACCCTAAATGTAGTGTAAAAATATTGTGATTCTGACATCGTAATTTGTTTAATTTATAAATATTGGCTTCTCGAATGCCCTCTATAATAAATCTTTCGATTCTATCATATAGAATGTCGACTAATAAAAATAAATTGAATTATTTAATAAATAGCGATTGATGGATCATGAGAATGTTTAATAAATAAAATATAGATGAAGTATAGATATATACACTCTATTCAGAGTTGAAAATTTTGTCAGCCGGAGACAGAGAAAAAAAATCAAATGATTTATGTTTCTATGGAAGAATTTTTACATGTTTATGAAATGCGTATTTTCTATACATTGGATAGGAGGGATAGAGTTAGAGGATGACTATTTTTTCTAGACTCATTTCGAAATTTTATAGGCAAGTTATTCAAACAGAGTGGAAACGACTAAAACTCCGCTATTATATAACGATATGAGCTGGCCAGGTGGAGAGGTGAAATCCCTTAAAACCTAAATAAATAAATAAAAATATAGAGAGAGAGAAATATTGTGTTAAACGCTCTAAAAAATTCTAAAAAATATTTTTTTATATTCTTTAAAAATGAAGGCATTTCGAAGAAGGGTCGGGATTTTCCACAAAAAAAAAAATTCGGCCCTGATATAGTTTATATATAATAGATTTTAAAGATGAATTCCAGTAATGTTAATCAATATTGTAGATTTATTTTCACTTTAAACAAATGGATTTATTAAGTAAGAATAACGATCGCGTTGGGGGAGGGAATTGTTCCGAATTTCCAACACCCGTCTTCCTCCTGGATTCGCATTAATTCCACAAGTATCTTGGAAAATGCAATTAGATAACATCTCACGATTTAACTTTGCCACAAATCTAATTCCAATAAACACTCTTTAAATCCGACTAGGAAAAAAAGTAAGAAAAAAGAGGCATGTAAATATTCGCCAAGTTTAAAATCGGATTAACAATTTATATATAGAATTTCTTTCGCCAAAATCTATTTAATATTCATAAGGGCCAAAGTCGGAGAGTGATTGATGTTGTTGAAAACTAGCTAATGATATCAAGGAAAAATTTTGAAATTAAAAATAAGTTCTAAATAGATAAAATAATAATAAACGCTAAATCCAGCATTGATATTTAATCCAAGACGCAAGGAGTCTCGCAAGACATTTTTGATTATTGCTATTCTAACTTATAATCTCAATCCGCCCTTAGGAACGACTGGTTTATAATTTTCACAATTAAAAAAAAACTTTTATATAAGTTAATCTTCATTATTTTATTTATTAGTTTTTACTTTCTCTTACCTCTATATATGTGAATATATAGAGAGAGAAAGTATTGGATTCATTTCAAAAATTCAATGCTGAGATTTTGATGGATATACACGTTTTGAGGTCCACTGAGTCCAAAAAAGTGGTTTTCGCGACATGGTCTGTCTGTGTGCTCTGTGAACAAAATTTTAAGCATGAAGGAATGAGCTAGGAAGTTGAAATTTTATACTTAAGTTAGGCATCCCCCTGGGACCTGACACGAAGCTTTTGGACAAAATCGGCCCAACAGTACTACTACTTTACTGATGCACTTTTCCAGTTTTTTTCGATTTTCTCAAAATTCGCTCAAACGATTTTTTTTTAAATTCAAAAATCAATTATTTTTTAGATGCTCTTTAAAATGTATATTCTCACTTTGCCATTGAAATTTTCTGAAGACCACTTTACTCTTGTATTTCATAGGAAAGATAGGGGAGAAATGGTTACCATGTAACAATTTTTCCCACACTTATAAATTTTACATCTAATTCAATGTTCCTACTGTCGGAACTAAATATATGTCGACACAAAAATCTGACAACACAACACAACTTTCATTACCAAGTAAAAGTGTGGCCGCCAGTCACACCAATTTTTTCTTCACTTGGTTGCTATGGTAACAATTTTTTCATACTTATAAATTTTACATCTTGAAATTCGAATGTATCTTACTGTCGGAAACTAAATATATGTCGACACAAAAAATCTGGTGTGACAAGAACAGTACACAACTTTCTCTTGTCGAAGGGTAAAAGAAAGTTGTGTGCTGTGCGACCAGTCACACCAGATTTTTTTTCCTAAAACTATGAAAGGTTATCAATAAAGATAAAAAATTCTGTATGAAGTGGACATGGGGAAATTGTTTGAAATTTTAAACTCGGAAATTTGTATCTCTTAGAATTTTCGCAAGCAAGCATAATAGCTGGTAGAAACTTAAACAAAAAAATTGATTTTATAAATTCTGTGCTAGAATATATTTATTTTTATTCGAGAGAACGAGAGTTTAATTGCAATTAAAACGTCTAATATGATTTTGAGTTTAAATGTGTCGCTATTTTATTATTAAAATAT
>JAKCPI010024158.1:0-28560 GCA_023213315.1 Euborellia annulipes | reverse complement strand
AGGCTTTTTGGTTGTCAATTTACTGAGAATTTTTCAAAAAAATTTTTAGACTATAAGTCTTAAATTTTGAAAAAGTATGTTTTTAAAACACTTAAAATTAAAAGATAGTTAATTTTTATCACTTCATTTCATTTGGTATCAGAACTGACACGTTGTGGTTACTCTGAGAGAAAACTTTCATGGGAAAAATACTGAGGTGGGTTCCCGTTTCCTTCCTCAGGAGGACGCATCTCTCAGAGAGTTTGATAATATTTTGCCATGAGGTGGATTTGAACTCGAGTTGTTTTCAACTCAGAATTATAAGCTTAAGTGCTTTATTCCCTCGGCTAATCGCCTCCTCAATTTTTATACTATCCAAAAAAAAAGAATTTTAAATATTAAAAAAAAAAAATCATGGTTTTATAACACGATTTAATATTCTTTTGTTACACCCTGTATATTAGAATAAACAAATTTTTTCTATTTTTTTTTTAATTTCTACAATTAAAATAAATGAATTGAATCGAATAGAGATCAAGTCATTTTATTTATTTCCATCTTTAGAGGACAAATCAATTTGCGATCAATCGGGGCTCATTTCTTTCGTTGGTCGAGGGGGTTGCGTAGGGAGGGAGCTGTCCACTTGACCTCCAAGACCTCCCTAAAGTTTGGAATGCGCCATAACAAATCGATTGAAGATCCATCGGAACTAACTAAAAAAAACCTTGGGATTTTTTTCCTCTTGTGACGTCACAACATCCCGCACGATTCGTATCAAAATTCTATTTATAAGATTGAAAAAAATCTCCGAACGATTGTATAAAGATGAGCATAGCGTGTATAATAAATTTCTCTCTTTTTTTGGAATATAAAGTATTTATAGGTGAAAAAATGAGTCAAAATCGAAAGCTGGCTCATTGAATTGTTGAAGAGTTAATTTAATTTATGGGGGAACATGTTACAGTGAAAAACGTTTTACACGAAACTGAGAGGTCTGAAATAAAGTACAGAAGAACCCCTCTTATTCGGCCTTGGATCAAACGATCCTCGGATTAACCGGCCTATCCCATTAGTATTATAAATTACAAATATTTATCATTCATTATTTTTATTATTACATATATTTAAATAAATTACTTTTTTTTGTATTTTAATTAAACTGTGAGGTGCAACATTATGCAATTTGTTCGTTCAGAAGGTGAGGAGGGAGGGAAAGGAGTTCCCAAGTTTGTTTACTCGCTTGCTTCCCAGTCTATTGGTGGGTATGAAATATATTCGTTCTCAGCTCATAAAAATTAATAATTTATGAGAACTTATGGGAAGTAGTGACCCTACATATTCTTATAATTATTAAATTTTTGTTATTTTCTTACGTTGTAGTAGACATTTATTGTCAACTTATATTTAAATTCCTAATCTTTAACTTGTCCTAAACTTTTATTTCCACCCGGTCCGGACCCTTCTTCCATTAATAGACTCTCAGCTAAGGAGGATATCCTCTTTGAGAAGAAAATCTTTTCCTTTCGAAAAGTTCATTATTTCTTAAGGGGAAATGAATTTAAAATAAAAGAAAGAAAGTAGGCTATATAATAAAATAAAATTTTATATAAAACTAAAAATTATCATTTAAAGTTTTTTCGCTTTAGCTCTGAACATTTTTATTCGTTGAATTTTAATATATTTAATTATCATTCTTTTTTGTTCATTTATTATTTAAATTTTTTTATGTATTTTTTTTATAATATTGCGCGTCCATTAATTTTTAATTAAATTTTATTATAGTCATATTAATATTGCTTTTAATAAGAAATTTTAATATTCAAGAAAATAGAAATAAAAAATTTAGCAGAGGGGCGTAGTCTCCTTTGACTCGGCCAGGGCCGGATCTAGGGGGGGGGGGCAGTGGGTGCGTGTGCCCCGGGCGGCAGATATCAGGGGGCGGCAATTAAAGAAAGATTTACCAAAAAAAAGGTAAAATGATATGAATTTTGTATAGAAAATTTTAAGGAGGGGGCGGCAAATTAAATTTTGCCCTCCCTAAAAAATCTCCTAGTTCCGGCCCTGGGCTCGGCACATTTATTTATACCATTTTGGTATCCAAATATTCATTGGACTACCTGAGAACCAAATTCGTGCCCCTTGGCTTTAAGATCACCAATATTGACATTTGTTAACAACTTTCTCGGCCACGTGGGGGGGGGGGGGGATTATATTCTTTAAAATGATTCATTTTGGGGGATGGGGAGTTTATCGCCCAGACCAACCCTCTCCCCGAAAAATTTCCTGGCTGCGATTCATTCTGATTTACTCTATGATTAAATAACTATAAATAATGAAAAAAAAATAAATAAAACTTGGCTAATTTCATTTGCCTTTGACTCGTAACTATTCTAAAAACATTTTGTGAAAACTTGACGTTAGTTTGTTTAGCGTAAACAAAAAAATAAAAATAAAACAAAAGGCATTCTACCCAGTGTGACACATGAGTTAAATAAATTAAAATGTTTTGTTTTATTGAAATGAATAATTTTAAAGGCGGCTATCCGAGAGGGAATAGAAATAACAAGTAAGAGGAGGACATTCGCCCCCTTGCGAGGGATGCTTTTGTGCTCCCCTTTTATCAGAGAGAGGTCATCTGCCATATGCTGAAATGGATGCTAGCTGCCTGGACCAAGCCACGACCAACGCCCACCGATGGGATGCTAAGCAGGCCTCCACTCCATATTTCGATTACGTGCAAAAGAAAAAGGATATGAAATTTTATTTTTTTAAATCTGGTGTCACTGGTCGCACAGCACACAACTTTCTCTTATCTTTTGTAATCGAAAGATGTTTGTGTCCAGATATATTTAGTTTCCAACGATATATAAAAATTCAAGATGTAAAATTTATAAACGTGGGAAAATATTACCATGGCAACCATTTCTCCTATCTTCATGGGCGTAACTAGAGAATTTGGCTGGGGGGGGGCATGGGACCAGCTATCCTCCGGTGGGCCTGGAAGCCCCATATTTTCTCAATTTTTCTTGGGGATGCCTATCTTTCCTATGAAGTGCAAGAGTAAAGTGTGCTTCAAACAATTTTGAGGACAAAATGAGAATATACATTTGAAAGAGCATTCAAAAAATAATTAATTTTTGAATTTTAATCAAAATCATCGTTAAATCGAATTTTGAGAAAATCGAAACAAAGTGTAAAAGTACATCAGTAAAGTACTAGTACTCTTTGGCCGATTTTGATTAAAAGCTTATTTTCACGCTCCAGGGGGGTGTCTAACTTAAATATAAAATTTCAGCCTCATAGCTCAATTTCTTCATGCTTAAAATTGAACAGACACACACAGACAGACCATGTCGCGAAAACTTCTTGTTTGCATTCAGGGGATCTCAAAACGTGTATATCCATCAAAATCTCGACATCGAATTTTTGACATGAATCCAATACTTTCTCTTTCTATATATATATATATTACATATATACATAGGCAAGAGAAAGTAAAAACTTAATCAGGAGAAATGTATTAGTCATAATTAGAGACCGGACAAAAAAGCATAAAAAAATGGAAAAAAAGTGCTTAAAAAGCATAAAAATCTTGAATAATAAGTTGTTAAATAAGCATAAAAGTTGAAAAAAAGCATCTAATAAGCAATTTTTACTCATACCAATGGGGTATACAAATTTGTTTTTAAAGAAAAATTGCGAAAAATTTTGTTTTTGCGGAACCAAATTTTTTCACCCTGATGATTCCTGGGCTATATTTTTTCGCACTGCGGGGTTTTTGAAAATTTTTTTTTTTTTTTTGGCGAGGGGCGGGCCCCCTCCCCCCTTATATACGTCCCTGGTGTATGCGTGTATGAATGGGAAAAAGTGTGTTTTTTTAATAAAAAAAAAAAATTATAAATATTCGTAAAATAAGTTCAAATAAGCACGAAAGGGAAAAAAAGCATGAAAACTCAAAAAAGCAAAAAAAGCATAAAAAATGCAATCTCAATACACTTAGTTTTTCCTAATTCGTATAGAAATTAAATATCTAATGGTTGCTTATAAAATTGAGCAATAAGCATTTTGCTTAAAATCCGGTCTCTAGTCATAATGCTATAACACCCCCGCTTGAATAAAATAGAGGAATTTTCACGTCAATGATAAATTCAATAGTTCAATGGTTTTGAAATTTTATATTCATAAACTAGGCCTACAGACCAAGAAGTAAAATGCTTTTGGTCAAAACATCCGGCTGGTCAAGAAAGAGGAGGGAGAAGGGAAGTAAAGCAATAATTTTTCTTTAAATAACATGAGTTTTTTTTTTCATCATCATCAGCGCTTTGGCCTTGGCTTCCTCAGTGCATTGTCGCCATGGCAAACGATCAAGTGCAACTATCTTTCAAGTCTTGATACCCAACCTCTTCAATCTGATTAAGCCATCGCAACCTAGGACTTTCCTGTTTTCTTACTTGCCACGAGTGGATACAAGGAATTTTTACGTCCACTCATACTGAATGGCCTGCACACTGGAAAGTAACACGAAGCTTTTGAACAAAATCGGCCAAAAAGTACTAGATTACTGAATCAGTGGCGGATCCAGAAGTGTGAAGGGGGGGGGGGCAATCTGGAGTGACTGGTCGCACAGCACACATTTTTTTCTTAATTTCGGTTATTTAAAGGGGCATTATGTACTTGTTTGCCAGAATATAAATATAAATGAAATTTTTAAGTATTAATTTTTAAAATTTTACATTAAAAATACATTTTTTTTTTTTTCGAAAAAAAATATTTTTTTTAAATCTCAGGGGGGGTAATTAACCCCTTCACCCCCCCCCTCCTTGTATCCGCCCTTGTTACTGATGTACTTTTTCATTCAGTTTTTTCGATTTTTTCAAAATTCGCTCCAATGATTTTGATTAAAATTCAAAAATCAATTATTTTTTAGATGCTCTTTAAAAAGTATATTCTCTTTTTGGCATTGAAATCTTCTGAAGATCACTTTACTCTTGTACTTCATAGGAAAAATAGGAGAAATGGTTGCGATGGTAACAAAAGATAAATATTTACCCATGTTTATAAATTGTACATCTTGAATTCTAGGTTTCTGGTAAATATACTCAACACCGGGACACCCTCACGTTGTTTCTGATATAGCAGAAAATTTTTGGTCGTAGCCCGAAATTAAACCCAAATTTCAGAATTAACAATTTAATAAAAAACAAATTATTAAATATTTTGTCAGACAATCGATCTAAGAAAAAAGATTTCAATCTTTGATTTACGATAAATTTTATGAAAATAGAAGAGATATTGTGAAAAATGTAAATAGTAGCCTGAATTTGGAACTTGCTTTCTATTGATTTATTACAAATTTTAAATCATCCTCTTCTTATTATTCACGTAGTGCGGGGTCGGCGGATAAATCCTCCTATTATTTGTTAATATATAGTGGGCAAATTGTTCGGTGGGCGTAGTCCATCCAATCCCACTGATTCCAACTTCTATTTCACTTTAAATAGATGCAACATTTTATACTTAGATAATCACTTAGATAGAAAATATTTATTAGTATAAAACTAATTAATTTCAAAGATTTCAGAGAAGATCCCTAAACTAATATTTGAAAACTTCATTCCATTAAAGAGCACAAATTAAAGATGATACTTTGGAGAGGAAAAAAATATCCTGCGAAGCATTTTTTTTTTTTTTTTGTTTGAAGGTAGGGGAGGAAGAAATTAAACTCTCCATGTCATGGTTTTGATGTGCGTTTGGAAGATTTACGACCAGCTTAAAATGAATATTTGATTATTTTTTATCCACATTTTCTTGTCATAAACCAAGGGAGGTGAAACAAATGACGTTGGGCGTCATTAAGTAAAAAAAAAAAAAAAAATGGGGTAAAATATTTTCAAAAGCGAAACATTAATAAATAAAGGAAGAAATAATGAGCTATAGAATAAGTTTAATTTCACACAATTAAACATCTATAATAAAGGAAAAACATTTTGAAATAGACGATTTTATAAACTTTAAAGTTTCTTACTTTCTTTTACCTTATATATGTTAATATATATAGAGAGAAAGTATTGGATTAGAAAAAATTCGATGTCGAAATTTTGATGGAAATATATGTTTTGGTCCCCTGAGACCGAAAAAGTGGGCCCCTGAAAATGGTCTGTGTGTCTGTGAACAAAATATCTCAAGAACGAAAAGAGCTAGGAGGTTGAAATTTTATATTTAAGTTAAATATCCCCCTGGGACGTAGCAAGCAGAAAGCTTTTGAAAGAAATCGGCCTAAATGTACTAGTACTTTACTGAAGCATTTTTTTAGTTTTTTTCGCTTTTCTCAAAATTCGCTCTAACAATTTGGATTAAAATTCATTAAATCAATTATTTTTTAGATGCTCTTTAAAATGAATATTCTCATTTTGTCATTGAAATCTTTTGAAGCACACTATACTCTTGTACTTCATAGGAAAGATAGGAGAAATGGTTCCCATGGTAAAATATAAATATTTTTCCATGTTTATAAATTGTACATCACCTCATATACCAAAAGTCGCGGGTTCGGACTCCAGGCGGTCCGATGATTTTATTTAAGCCATTTGGATACCAAATAAATATATATTATTAAATAACGGTTATCGTAAAAGTCTTAAATGGCCTAAGTTGCCGAAAAGACTGTGTCAATGTGTGAGTGAATGAGAAAAAATTGTGAGTGTTTAAAAAAAAAAAAAAAAAAAATTGTACTTCTTGAATTCTAATGTTGGGCCCTTCGGTCGGAAACTAAATAGGCCTATATGTCGACATAAAAAATCTGATGTGACAAAAAAATGATATGAATAAGAAATTTTATTCGGGGGGAGAGGGTAGTTCTATGTTGTGGCATGATATTTGTATGGGGAGTTTGTTTGTATGTGACTAACTGTGACATGGCCCCTGGAGCCTTAATGGGGGACTAGAAAATCGTCAAAAAAGGAGTTACGTAATATGTGGCCCCCGCCACCACATATTTAATTTTAAACACTTCGAGAGGGGATATTCCATCCTTTTAATATGAATGTATTAATTTTCTGATAAAGATTTATGTCTGAGATTGGAAAGAAGTCATTGATATTTTTTTCCAGAGAGAAAATAATTGTATATTTTGTCATTCATTTTAAAAACATCATAAATAGGGAACAAGGAGAGAAAGGGGGGGGGAGGAATTGGTGCTTTTGCACTTCACTGAGTCAATCTCCTTGATCTAAGATAGTCACCATTCATTAAAATGAATCATTTTCAACTATCTCACTTATTAATTCTCATAGACGTCATAGCATGTCTTTGAAAAAAATACTTATCTCAAGATCGGTGTCATGATAAAATTGATAATTAAAAAAATATAAGTAAATATTAAAAAAAAATGAATAACAATCTAAAAATTCCATAAAATATTCTAAATTAATAATTGTATAAACCTTAGCTCATTTCCTTCAAGTTTTATATTGAACATACATACACAGACCATTTTTAGACTCAGAGGCTTCAAAACGTGTATTTCCATTAAAATCTCGACGTCGAATATTTGACAGGAAACAATAATTTTTCTCTATCACTATCTATTGCCAGGCATATAAATATTTTCCTATTATGTTTGATATGAATTTTTTTTCTTTTCATCGGGAACTATTTAGTTTTTTTTTTTTTTTTTTTGTTTCTATAGGCTTAAACAAATTGATCTCCCCTGGTCCAATTAAAAAATCTAATTAATAACAAATAGATTTGCCTTTGCTGGACTATCGATTATATCGGTTCGTTTTCTTTGCTTGCGTGCTCGGAGACACACCTGTCAAACGCATCCGACTTTTTGTCACCTTTTAATTGACTTTATTTCTTATCTCTAAAATCCGTCTTCCAAGCTCTCCAACTAATCGATTCACCTTCAAATAATAGATATAATTTAAATAGAGAATAAAAAAATAAAAGATCTCTTGATTACTTCTAACCAAATGACGTTAGTGAGAATATTGATAGGTTTGAAGAATATCTCAAAACTTGTGGAATGTAAACAAATCCCACCCTCAAATGATTGGAAAATCTACGCCTCTAATCTAAATTAACGAAGAAACTATAATTTATAATATATATAAGTTTCAGCAAAAATATTATACAAATTTAATTTATCTATTATTATATCTAATCAAGAAGTATTTTTTTAAATCCAATCTTCATAATTAGAGTGTAAACAAGTCACAACGCAATTTTATTCATTCTTTTTTTATAAGAAAGATTTTTCAATCGTTATTTACTTTGTGGTATTATAAATGTATTTAAATTATTAGTTAATAAAGAAATTGTAAGAACAAAAGGCAACAACAAAATAAAAATTTCGCTATTTCGATACAATCCGGGACGTATCGAACAATTTTTTAATCGTCCATCTTGAATAATTTGCCATTATAAAGAATATAATTGTTATTTGTTTAAGTTGAAATTACATAGTTAATTTACTCACATTTATTTTGAAACGGATGAGTCAAAAGGTGTACCTAAATATTATTTAAAATTTATTACACTTCTGTTGATAAATATTATTACTAGGGCTCGGATTTATAGGCACTAAAAATCTTTAAAATAGGCAGGCAACTAAGCACTAAAAATTATTAAAATAGGCACTTAAAAAGGCATTTATTGTAAAAATAGGCACTTAAAAAGGCACTTAAAAGGCAGAAATTAAGAAATAATATAAAAAATTTAAAAAATTGATGTCTTATTTTTGGTAATCTGGGGTGACTGGTCGCACAGCACACAATTTTTTCTTAATTTCGGTAATTTAAAGGCGCATTCTGTACTTGTTTGGCAGAATATAAATAGAAATCAAATTTTTAAGTACTAATTTTTAAAATTTTATATTAAAAATAAATTTTTTTTTTTTTCGAAAAAAAGTATTTTTTTTTCAAATCTCGGGGGGAGGGGTAATTACCCCCCCCTTTGAAATATTTTCTTGATAATTCAAAAAATTTTAAATTTACCCTATGTATAGCTCGTAAAAAATTGAAATTGGCTATTTGAACTTAAAATAGGCACTAAAAAAAGGCATTTATAGATGAAATAGGCACTAAAACCCAAAATCGGCCAAAATAGGCATTATAGGCACTAACAAATGCCTCTTATTTTATTCAGAATTTCATGAAACGTATACATATCATATTGGCCTAAATTTTAAGCCATAAATTAAAAAAAGGCAAATAGGGCGAAATCCGAGCCCTAATTATTACATGAATACAAATAATTAGGTACACCCTTTGACTCATCTGTTTCATCATAAATGTGAGTTAATTAAACAAGTAATTTCAACTTAAAATAAGATTGTCCTAGACATGTGGCTCAAAGATTAAATAATTAGCATCTGATGCTAGAGGTCGAGGATTCTCAACCCGTCTCAAGATAACAAATTTATTTTATTTGTATTAGCTACCAATCAACTGAAATAAATAGAGACGGGATCTAACAATAAATAGCCTCAGATGCCGAAAAAGACCTTAAACAAATTTCAAAAATAAATAACAATTCTATATTTATTGTAGCATTGTTGAAGATGAAACGTCTTGAATTTTTTCTCTTCCAATTCTTTCATTTCTGTATGAGCCATTATCTTCTAAATATAATACAAAATCAAAGTAAATTCATAGATATATGATAGAAAAAAAAAATTTGGGAACTTTCTAGGGACAAGGCACCGACCGATGTGTGATTCAATCATGGACAAGAACAAATTATTGGATTTGATAAATGAGTTCATTAGAGTGAGGTGGATAGCTGAGTAGATCTTGTACAGTGAGAACCACAATTAAGTCCCCACCTGATAGCTAGAGCCTTAAGTATATGGTATATTATATAGTATAAGGTGAAATAATTTTAAATTTGAAAAGGTAAAATAAACTCATCTGTACCAGATTATGTTTTACCTTTTCGGTCATTAAAATTATTTCACTATACACCATGTACCAGAGTTGGGCACCAACTAAATGTTGATTAAAAATTTAGTTAAAGTAAACAAATCATATCAAGAATCTAGTATGCTCAATTTAATTTGAGTAAAAATTTAGTTAAACTAAAAATAACAAATCAGATTTCTGATATGATTAAATTAGTTTGAGTAAAAATTTAATCAAATTAAATTAATTTTAATCAGATAATTAAAACTAACTAAATTTTGATTAATATATATTTGTTAAGTATTTAATGATTTATTTTATAGTTTTTTGACTTAATTCAGCAAATAGTGAGCCAAGGGCGGATCCAGAGGTGTTTCTCGGGGGGGGGGGGGGGGGGTAATCTGGTGTGACTCGTCACACAGCACACAATTTTTTCTTAATTTCGGTAATTTAAAGGCGTATTCTCTACTTGTTAGAATATAAATACAAATCAAATTTTTAAGTATTAATTTTTAAAATTTTACATTAAAAATAAATTTTTTTTTTCAAAAAAAAGTTTTTTTAATCTCGGGGGGGGGGGGGGGGGGGGGTAATTACCCCCATTTACCCCCTGTATCTGCCCTTGTAGTGAGCTGATTTTAAAAAATTTGGACCAACAATGCTTATAAATTAAATAATAAACTTTACTAGGATAGATTTCCTTCTTATAACATTAGTTATCTAGCTAACTAGTGAACTGAATTTAAGACTTTTCATTGAAATATTATGCAGATCAACTTTACTAGTATGTTATAAAATGTCTATCATTTAGGGCAGTGTGGTTGATAATATTCATATAAGATGAAATTGATGGTCAATTAAAACATTTCATTTGCACAATTTTCATCCTATCTTATTTTTTATAATTCCTCTCGCTATATGTTTACGTTTCGACTTTAAAATGACTTCTTATTTAGTACAACGCGAGATTAGCAAATAAATTACTCCTTCAATTTCGTCATTGTATATTTTTTGATAAATATTCTTTTCGAAAACATGAACGCCGATGCCTCCAGTGAATATCATATAGCGAGGGGACTGATTCACAATAAATTGTGTCGAACAATGTGTATAGTGTTTTGATTCATTATCTATCTTAACTTATTTAATTTAATAATATTTGATCTACAGTATATTTACTAGTATACTATATTTTAGAAAGAACGAGAATGAATTCTAATTTAATACCTATATAAAGATAGTAGACTACAAATAACAAATTTTTCCTGAATGCAAAATTAATTTTTATTTTTTAACGATAATTATTTTTCTTATCTATTATATAAAATATAATTACAAATTTATAAAGTAATTTCAATATTTACAACAAAAAATAAATTAAAGAATAAACCTTATAATTAAATTAAATTAATTATTAATTGTTTCAAGGAATTTATTTTATATAAAATCGTAATAAAAAATTTTATAAGAAAGAAACCCACCCCAGTACAGTTTAAAATTAAAAATACTCGTAAAGTTGATCTGCATAATATTTCAATGAAAAGTCTTAAATTCAGTTCACTAGTTAGATAACTAATGTTATAAGAAGGAAATCTATCCTAGTAAAGTTTATTATTTAATTTATAAGCATTGTTGGTCCAAATTTTTTAAAATCAGCTCACTACAAGGGCAGATACAGGGGGTAAATGGGGGTAATTACCACCCCCCCCCCGAGATGAAAAAAACTTTTTTTTTAAAAAAAAAATTTTATTTTTAATGTAAAATTTTAAAAATTAATACTTAAAAATTTGATTTGTATTTATATTCTAACAAGTAGAGAATACGCCTTTAAATTACCGAAATTAAGAAAAAAATTGTGTGCTGTGTGACGAGTCACACCAGATTACCCCCCCCCCCCCCGAGAAACACCTCTGGATCCGCCCTTGGCTCACTATTTGCTGAATTAAGTCAAAAAACTATAAAATAAATCATTAAATACTTAACAAATATATATTAATCAAAATTTAGTTAGTTTTAATTATCTGATTAAAATTAATTTTTTTTTTTTTTTTTTTTTTTTTAAACATTCACACTTTTTTTCTCATTCACACTCACACTCACACACACATTCACACAGTCTTTTCGGCAACTCAGGCCATTTAAGACTTTAGACGATAACCGTTATTGATAAATATACATATAGGGGTCCAGGCATTTTTATTTAAGTCATTTGGTATCCAATTGGCTTAAATAAAATCATCGGACTGCCTGGGGTCCGAACCCGCGACGTTTGGTATACGAGGTTAGCACGCTAACCTCTACGCCATGCCCCGAGGGCTAAAATTAATTTAATTTGATTAAATTTTTACTCAAACTAATTTAATCATATCAGAAATCTGATTTGTTATTTTTAGTTTAACTAAATTTTTACTCAAATTAAATTGAGCATACTAGATTCTTGATATGATTTGTTTACTTTAACTAAATTTTTAATCAACATTTAGTTGGTGCCCAACTCTGCCATGTACTATACCATATACTTAAGGCTCTAGTTATCAGGTGGGGACTCAATTGTGGCGCTCACTGTACTAAGGAAGAAAGAAAAGAGCGAATGTGTTCATGTTTGTTGCTGGAAGTTAGGCAAATCGAATGGACAACTCAGTGACTTTAGTATAAATCAATCCAACAAGGATGTTCTGTAAACAATTTTTAGGGAAGTGGACTTATCAAAATATTTTCTTAAATTGTTATTTTGACATTTGCAGAAAAATGAAATGTCAAAGCAGATAGGATGTGGTTTAGTCCATCTTAAAAATTAAAAAAATACTGCAAAAGCAAGAACAAGGCAGAAGAATTAGTTTTATTTCCGATTACTGTATTTAAATGAAAAATAAATGTTATATAGAAGTGGTATTGAAGGTTTTCTGGGAATGAAAAAATGAGATATAAATGTAGTAAAGTATAAGGCCATTTACATGTTAAAGATAACGTCGGAATATGCGAATATTACGATAAACAAAAATTGTGATAATACAAAAAAAAAAAAAGTAAAAAGTATATCAGTGAAATTTTTCGTGAAAATTGTTTGAAGTACACTTTACTGATGTGGAAGCATTCTTAGATAAGCGCCATTTATGAGTCAAGTTTGAAAGTTAGGTGCTATGGGAAACTGAATATATCTCGACACAAAAAATCTGGTGTAACCAGCACCATGCACAACTTTCTCTTACCGAAGGGTAATTGCAGCCTTAATTACTCTACTTTCTTTCTTCTATTAAAAATGAATTAACCAAGGAAGTTCTTCTCAGTAGAAAATATTCCTTAAAAGTAAATTGAAAACGAAAAAAGTAGGTCTCTTATGACTAACCAGCTGAATGATTGCTAATTATTCATCCCATAAATTCCAGAAAGTGGAATGTTTTACACCAACCAGTTCAATGAATGATTGAATACCGAATATACGGACTCGTTTGATAAATGTAAATGAATTCCAGGAATTGAGACATCCGGGTCCATATGGCAACGAAAATATAAAGTTTATCGTATCGCTGCAAATGACTTCCAAAAGAACTTTGGCCGTTCACAAATTTATCATTCATTAAAATAATGATTCATTTTCTTTTTTTAATTAATGTATTCAATTGCTAAAATGAGTAATTTATTATTCATCATATGATAATTAATTATAGAGTACAGACAGGGGAGGCTTGAATTATTTTGTCAAATGACAAATATAAAAAATAGAGAAACCATTTTTTTTTTATGATGTTTTTGATATTATGGGAGTTTTTAATTATAGACCATAATTTGTATTAATTATTTATTAAAAATATAAATACTGTAGGACGCATTAACTGTATATTCTGCAGTCGTTTTCAAGTGAAGTTTTTTTGACTGCATAATAAGCAGTCGATACGTTGTAGAGTATTTATATTTTTAATAAATAATTAATAACAAATGTGGTTTATAATTAAAAACTCCCATAATAATAATAATAATAATCATTAATACTAACCAAAAATCCTTAAACATATTGATGATTTTGTTCATATATAAAATCAAAATTAAAATTGTATTGCTTGGTAAAATCAATTATACTCGTAGACAAACAAAATAAAATTTGGAATTGTTAATTAATAATCAGGTGAAGGGCAAATCTTAAAAAAATCAATCTCAGTGGTTCCCAATGTGGGCACTATCGCTAAGATATTTTTTGTCCAGGGGATTTTAGAGGGGTAGAGGGTGAACCCATCTCCTCCCTAGAAAATACTCAATATTTTCCAAAAAATTGGACTCAATCTTTTTATTTATTTATTTTTTTAATATTTTTTTTTTTTTTTTTTTGGTCCTTCTCGGCAAAGCCATTTAGACCCCCATCCCTATTTATTTCAAATGATTTGTAGTCAAATCAAATGAAATAAATTTTCCTCGCTTGGGATGGGAAGCGAACCCGGGACTCCGGTGCGAGAAGCTAATGTCTTCTCACTGAGCCACGGCTCCCGGGCTTTTTTTAATATTAAAAGAAATAATTCTTCATTTTGATTTTCTCCTATAGGATATCCAAATTAAATTATTATTAGGAGTGTTCGATTATCGAAAAAAATAATCCATTATACATTTTTTTTTGTTAGTAAAATTTCCATTTTTTTATTTTCTCTTACCTCTATATATATGTTTATAGAGAGAGAAAGTATTGTCAAAAATTCGATGTCGAATGTGCTTTGTTTTGTTGGATGAGTGGATTATTGATAAAACTCGAAATTTTTTACTCTACTTTTATATGGATTAGACACAATTGGAAAGAAAAAAATAGATTCTATTATAATGATATTGTGAAATAGAATAAATAATAACCCAGAATTAATTAGGCACAAAATGACATCAAACAAGTTTTGGAACTCTATTCAAAGGAAAATAATTATCTTACAAAATTACCAGTATATACGTATACTTTTATATTGCATGTCAGAGAATTTCTATCATTCATTCTATTTTATTGAATAAATGAAAAAAAAGTTGTCCTTTATGAGGAAAAATAGATAACAGCAGAGCGCTTGCGGCGTCTCGTGACAGAAATTTTTGGCCAAATAAATAAAAGATAATATTTATTTATTTTTTTTTATTTATTTACCCATAGATAAATCTCTAAAGCCTGAAAACTTTTCCAATATTAATATTGCTATTACGTTTATTTCTCAAGGCTATGGAAACTAACGATGTCATTTTTTTCAATTATTAGTTGAAGAACGAATAAAATAAAATGTGTCATCATATGATGACCGGTGATAGAAGGCGAAAAATAAATAATCACACATACGTAGAAACCGGGTCGGGCTTTTAACTTTGCAAGAGTTAAAACAATTTATTATTCATCCTAAAGTGCCGATCTCACATCGACAAAAAGAAATCTCCCCCCATAAATTTTAAAGATTTTCAAAAACACGAGAGGTGGAATTTCCCTTCCTGGCTTCGGTCCTTATTAGAGTATGAGATGTTTCATTAATTAGCGAGTATTAAAATTTGCGTCAACGATTGGAATAAAATAATTTTTGAGTTAAAATTAACTTATAAACCGGAACGCTGACTGATAACAGGCTGTCTTCAATAAGGGGTCAAACATTTTTTTTTGTTGTCGAGGTATTTGAAGATATTTCTGAGTATTTAGATAGCGCTGATTCCAAAAATGCCATCAGTTTCGCCCCATCACGTCTCATTTTAGAGCTATAGAGAAAATAAAATTTTAATAGAAAATGTGCTCTAAAGCGGGTCTTATTTTGAATTTTTTGAGGCCATACCCCTCAAAAATATGCAGATAGTTATAATACCTATGAATTTTAAGTTTCATCCCAATCGTAGGCCATTTAGACGTGCCGAAAAAGGCTAAAAGTTTTGAAAAATTGAATTTTTTAAGTTTATTTTAATTTGGACACCCCTAATACAATTTTTCTGATCCCTGAATGCAAAAAATATATTTTTACGATATTCGATAGTTGTTTAGCTTTCCAAAAATTATTCATCCGTGAAAATATATCAATTACTAGAGAAATTATGAACAAAATAGTTAAAGATATCTAAATAGTTATGTTTATTCCTATGAGCTCTACTATCGGAGAGAAAGCAAAGCGCCTAATTGATAGGCAGCCAGATGTTTTTTTTACCAGACTGATAACTGTTTTGATTATAATTTCGTTAATTATTAACAGATTTTCACGAATGAATAATTTTTGGAAAGCTAAAGAACTATAAAATATCATCAAAAATACGTTTATTTCATTCAGGGATCGGAAAAATTGTATTAGGGGTGTCCAAAGTAAAATAAACAAAATTTTTCTAAACTTTTAGCCGTTTGCGACACGTTTAAATGACCTCCAATTGGGATGGAACTTAAAATTTATAGGTATTATAATTATCTGCATATTTTTAAAGGGTGTTGTCGCCTTAAAAAAATGCCGCTTTAGAGCCCATTTTCTATCAAAATTTTATTTTATCTATAGCTCTAAAGCTAGACGTATTGGGACAAAACTGAAGGCATTTTTGGAATCAGCGCTACCCAAATACTCAGGAAAATCTTAAAATATAAGCTTAAAATAAAGCTTAAAACTCGATCAACTAAATCACTGTTCCCCTGTGTAATTATTCTTAGTAGAAAAATATTTACTTATTTTAAAACAAAATAAGAAATAATAGTAGAAATGAATTCATAAGATAAATTTTAACCTCACCCCCTCCGTTGGAACCGTAGATCTCATAACATACATCTCAGAGAATTTATATTTACGTAATTTATTTCGAAAAAGAACAAAAATAAAAGTACATATTTCAATGAAGACAAAAATCAGTAAATTAAGTAAAACAATTTAGGAAAGATGCGAGGCATGAAGGTCATCAGATTCTACATGCAAGCAAAGGCATGGGAACCTGAAATGGCTAAAGGAAAGGAAGTTGGCAAATAAAAATAATATTTATTCTCATTTATCTTTCTCAATAAAAATTTATGATATAAAATACAATTGATAAAATAAATATATTTCTAATTAAAAATTAATCATTAAAACTTCATCAATGTCACGAGCGATATGAGAAATAAATGAAAATTATTATTTTTTTCTCTGTGCAATTTGCTATGATGAACGTTAATTGAATTCTGAGCTTAATAAGAATAAATGCTTGGCCTTGGCAAAAAAAATTTTTCAAAAAATTATTATTTTAGTCTCCATTATTAATAGAGAATAAGTGATTCCAGTAATGAAATATTAGCGACAAAATTGTTTGCGTAAACTTAGGAATATAGACAGAATAAATAAAATAATTGCCTTATTAACCTGCCTAAGCTGTGACGTAATTAACCCCTATCTTAAAGGATGGTTTAGAGTCAAGAGGAAAAATGTCAAAAAGGGAAAAATCGGACTAGTACTGGAGGTGAGTGTTCAATATCGATCTTTTCACTTGAATTCATTTATAGAGGATGTTAAGTTGAGAGCATGTCCAAACATCCCTTTCCTTTCTTGCTCGGATAAAAATGTAAATATACAATCGAAATTGCATGTCTGGTAAATTTTCTGTTAATAAATCAAACAAACAAATTTTCCAATTTTTATTTATTATTATATTATCGCGGGATAATTCGGGTGTGGAATCCTAATTGTTGTATCAATATGATATTATCATATATTTATCTAATCAAATTTTTTATTAGCTTAGGATTTTGTTTATTATATTTGACTTTTTTTTTATTTTACAACAAAAATTTTCGCTTATTTTAAAATATTTTCAAATATTTAATTATTGCCGAATAATCAGTAGCGTAGCCAGGATTTCGTTTTGAGGGGAAAGCGCAGTGGCGTCATTTGGGGGGGGGGGGGGGGCATTTGCCCCCCCAAGGGCTCTGATTTTTATAAAATTTTATATTATTCTAAATAAAATACTCCAAAATACATCTATGAGTATACAAACTGTACAAAATTAAACAATTAATTAAATTAAATATGTTTTGGCCAAATTTGAGTACCCATTTGTAAGTAAATTTTAAGAAAAAAAATGTTTGCCCCCCCAAGAAAAAATTTGCCCCCCCCAAGAAAAATTTGAAATGACGCCACTGGGAAAGGGGGCCAAAAGTCACTAAAAAAAAAAAAAAACACTTCCACCCCAAATAATTTAAGCTCCTGACTGATCAGTAATGCATTTATTTAAGCTATATTAATACAGTATATTGTTATTAACAAAAGTGAATTTCTTAGAATTCTTTTGAATTTTAAATTATTAACAAAATTTGTATGTAATCAAAAGTAAAAAACTGGGTACAGGAAAAAACTCTTATATAAAAATTCCTTAAAAAAAAAAAATAATAATAATTTGTATTGCTAAAAAAATGAATGATATTCCCAATTCTACTATTGTTCCATTTTTATGGACCGAACAATTTTAGAAAAAAAAAAAATAATATTAATATCAAGTTTAGTCCGCTCTTGTAAAGTTTTAAGACAAAAATCACCCCTGGTGCCTGCCTGGTGCAATGGGGCACGCCTATGCCCCGCGGAAAGGCTGGAGATCCTGGGTTCGATTCCCGGGGGCTATGGGATGTTTGGCCTCCCCAATACACAGTCTTGTTAAATATCTATGACTAGTTAAGTCCGAATCGAGATATTTTGAATACTATTATCTTATTCAAATATATAGATCTCGAAAGATATTTAAATTAATTAACCAAAATTTTGTGAGTTTTTTTTTTCAGCCGACTAAAAAATTTTTTTCACTCTCCCTTCTTTATTTTTCTTAAGAATTCAAGTTTGTATGAGGCAACTGTCATCTCCGTAACTTGTTATATTCAATATATTGATTACGAGGGTAAAAGGAGAAATCAGATATTGTTGAACTTGATTCTGCTTTCGATAGTAAAGTTTATAAAAATAAAATAAAAAAACTAATTCATATATAGTATAAACAAGGTCATATGAAAAATGGATAGATCCAAAAATAAAATTTTAATCTTATTTAAGAACACTCTGCCTTATTACGTAGTCTAATAAAAAGAAAACTTTGGTTATTTGATGTCAAATGATTTATTATAGGAAAAATGGATCAGATTGCCTTTGATTTCTCTCTTTTTAAAATGAGTACTTGAAAAAGAAGACGTAAAAAAGAGGAAAAGAAAAAAAAATCAACCGGAAAACAATAAATTCTAAATTTGGAGCTGCCCCATCCATCCTCTTGGCCTATTTTTAAGCAGAGTCTGTCTTTTCAATTAAAAGTCATCATTGTGCGGGGTCCAGGTTCCATCATGGCTCGTTGGAGGCTCAGAATTGAAATAATTTATCAATTAAGCGAATTTGCCGGCTCTTTTTTGATCGTCTCTTTAAATTCATTTGTTGTTTATATACAATTGTGTTGAGAGTTGATATTAACAAAAATTCGACTATTATATTTAGATGATAAACATCTCTCTGGGAATCTTTAATCTTCAAATATTTTAGAATGTAAACCAATTAATAGAGCATAAAACCAAAGGATTAAACAATGTTTGGAAGTGACTTTGAAAAAAAAAAAAAAACTTTAATTTAAAATTTGAAGTAAAATTTCGTGCTCTTTTATTAACGGCATATTTACGCCTTCTGGATTTGAAAGAAAACTTCGACTCCAAGTCCTGGTTCGAGTCCAGGAGACACAAATATGCTCATCAAAAACAAACTTATCTCGTAAAATATTTTTATCTTACATGAATGACTGCTGCTTTACACCAACGCTGTTTGAATAATTTAAAAAATCTATCTCTAGTCGTCAATTAATTATTTATATTGAATATATTTTACAATGGCGCAGTCACGCGAAGAGTCCCCTCCAGGGGAGAGAAAAATAGCTTCTTGGTCAATTTTCTCAAAATTCGCTCCAACGATTTGGATTAAAATTCAAAATTCAATTATTTTTTAGATGCTCTTTAAAATGCATATTCTCATTTTGCCATTGAAATCTTCTGAAGACCACTTTACTCTTGTACTTTATAGGAAAGATAGGAGAAATGGTTGCCATAGTAGTAAAATATAAATATTTTATCATAATTATAAATTTTACATCTTGAAATTCGAATGTACCGTACTGTCGGAAACTAAATATAGGTCGACACAAAAAATCTGGGGTGACAAGCACAGAACACATCTTTCGATTACCGAAGGTAAGAGAAAGTTATGTGCTGGGCGGCCAGTCACACCAGATTTTTTGCCTTTGTATTTACTAACAGTCAATGTGAGATTTGTTTACTTTTTCTAACTATTAGGCCTATATATGGACAGTTTATTTTGAAAGTGGTGTAAGTCCATTTTCTATTGTTTCGAGAAAATGAAAGGTTAACATATTTGTTTATTAAAAAATCTATGTACCGACCAATTTTCAATTGAACAAAACATGGGAATTTTTAAGAAATTTACCACTTGCTAGTTAGTTATACATAGAAAATTTACATTATTTTAATCATAAATTATGTGAAATCTCATTTTTTTTTTTAAATGGACTTACACCACTTTCAAAATAAACGGTCCATATAATAGTAAGAGAAAGTAATAACTTTTACAGTATTTTCGGAGAGAAAAAAAAATTTGTCCCAGATATATAGTTTCGTCCCTATCAATTTTAACAAAAGTTGTTCATGGAAATTCTTTTTAATTGTTTATGAGTTGGGAAATACTGTATAACATTTCTTAAAATTATAAATACGGTTGTTAACATGAATAAATAGCAAATGACTAAAAATCTCTAATTTTATTGTAAATCTCGTATGAATTAGAATAAATTATGTTTATTATATTGTGAAAGAGAAAACTATTTTATAAAGAAAATATAATAATGCAATTTAGAAGAAAAAAAAAACACTATAAGAGAGTCCTTGTTTAAAAGCGCAATGCAGATTATTCGCGTGACAAGAAAAAAATATTTACAAATGAGTTTGCAATATTAGCCTGAAGGGCGTTAGTGGAAAAAGACCCAAATGGTTTGGAAGAGAGAAGAGAGAGAGAGAGAGAGAGAGTAGTGAAGAAGAAAAGCCCTTGCATATTTGACGAAGGCCAAAACCAAAAAGGTCACAAACAAATCGGAAAGGAGATTTCCCCAGAGAATAAAAAATATATCCTTCTCACGAATAAAAGTTCAACTACAATAAAAAAAAAAAATGAAAGAAAAACTTGTGGACATCCTATGAATTCATTTTAAACTTCAATAAAAAATATTAGCTATTTCAAAAGTTTCTGGACAGTATAAAAAATACGGTGTGACATTAATCGCACTCTTAATTAAGTGATTGTGGTGCCACAATAGATATTTTTTTCCATATATGTAGTTAACGATAGGACCAAAAGTAAAATTCATAGTCAAACATAGGAAAATATTTTGTTATCAGGGCGTCAGAGCGGAACGGGGACGCCTTACAAATAATTTTTTTATTTAATAAAATGTTGTTAATAAAGTTTTAATAGCTCAGAGGTGCCCGTGACCCGTGGCTCAAAGATTAGCTTCTCGTGCCTAGGGTCACGGGTTCGCTTCCAGCCCCAAGCTAGAAAAATTTATTTCATTTGAATTGGCTACCAAACATTTGAATTAAATTTAAACTGGTAACCGTAGGCACTAGTTGAAACATTGTAATATTTTTAAAACATTTGAAATAAATAGGGTTGGGGTCTAAATGGGGTCTAGATGTCGAAAAAGACCTTAAACAAATAAAAAATCATTGTGTGGTTTTATGAAACCACGATGCAAGTGAAACTTTTTTTTCGGATCGTAGGCGTTTAACTGCGTTTTTAATCTTAAATAATTGGAAAATGGGAATGATAATGGGAAATCAACAGACGCATGTTAAAAACTGAGAACAAAATTTATTTAGCAATTGAAATTTTTTTTTTTAATCCTCCCTTTTCGGCTGCAGGGGCCATTAGGGTTTTAATTTTACATATTATTATATTCAATTGTTGTTCATCATATTATTAAATTTATAATCCCGATGGCTACCGGGGGACGTTCTACACGCTGATTTCTGGGGGTCACCAATCCCAGATTCCGCCGCGCTTCAATTGAAGATTTGAATCATTTTAAATTATTTTAAAAATTATATTTGATCAATTTAAAAATTGAATAATTAAATCTCACAATTATTTTTTATAATTCGTCATATATATTAAATTTCAACTTTCCTATTTTTGTGACGCCATGGCTTGAAGCGTCACGGCCTTTGACGTCACGGCTTGTAACGCGATATGCTGATAGAAGAGCGAAAAAATTTGAGAGGATCAAATAAAAGTTTCACTTTAAAAAAACTCAGGTAGGGAAATAGATTCTGGTGCCAAAGGTCATGCATCCCGTTTCAATTGAATTGGATACCAATACAATAATCAATTGAAATTAATAGGGACTGGGTCAAAATGGCCGGAAAAATGCGGATATTTTATCCTAAGACCATGTTGGGTGAACCATTTGTTTTTTTACCCTCAAAACGTGTATTTTCTTTAGAATTTTAATTTTTGACGTGTATATAAATAAAATAGGTAAGAGAAAGTAAAAAGCACTGTAGGTGATTATACGCATACCAAACCAATAGAGATAATATATCAAAACACTTAGCTCTAATTTATTATCATTCGAATTGTGATTTTTATTGGTTTTAATTATTTATCTTTTATAATGTTTTGAATTTTAATTAAACACCCACAGGTTGTCCATAAATTTGCCATCTACTGTTTGACATAGAGTATGGGAAACTAAATTCGTTTGTAATTATTGACCGGGGTAAAAAAAAAGTCCTAATTCACTCCGAATATTAAACTGGTGTTTTTACTTTTCATTTATTGCGAAAATCTAATAAAAACTGATGGAGTGGATCTTGCTGTTAAATGATATTAAGAGAAATTTCCATTACGGCCATTATGAAGTTTAAAACTAAAAAAAAAATGGAAAAAAAATTTAACAGCTAAATGAATAAATTTAGGCCTTATTTTGCAAAAAAAAAAAAAAAAAAAAAATTAAGGTCCAAGAAAAGAAAAGTGTGAAAAGTGATAAGAAAAAAAAACGAAAGTATAGAATCTCAATTTATTTTTACTTTCCCTATAATCCCCGAAGGGATATAACAAAGTTTGTGTCCAAGTTTAATCGATATTTCTATTCGTTGAGTTCAAATGATAATGTGATCGGTGTGGACGTATGAGTGTAGAGAGAGATATGACTACGATAAAATAGCGCAGGAGTTTATATCAATGAGGTTTGAATCAAGGTTCATCAACTTTTGGTAAAAATCAATCTACTTATCACTTGAATTAAATTTCTTCCGACTAACCTTTTTTTTTTTAAAGAATTTTCATATTTTTCCCAAAATATTCGAAGAGATCTTTAAAATTTATACAATTTTTATTAAACAAATTTAATTAAAACAAATCTAACAAAAATTTGTATTATATACTCAAGTTTTTTACTTTAGAAATATAGATTTAATAATTTTAATTACAAAAAGTTCTTTCAATGTCTTAATGCAATATTTTAATACACCCTTCATAATAATACAATTTTACTGCAAACAAAAGATAACAAATGAAATGACTATATTAATATTTAATACAGATATTTATGTAATAATTAATTAATAAGCAATTAAAACTTGTATATAATATTAATAAAAAAAAGTTATTGGTTTAGTCCGATTTCCGTTTTGAGCGATATTCAAGCAGATAGAAGGATTAATTGAAAAAAAAAGAGATTTTATCTAATAGGTAAAGAATTCTTCTTCAGACATTATATTTTTTATATAAAATAAATAGTATAGATTAAGGAGGAAAAAGAACAATTTACCTTCAAAATATAATTGTTTAAAATGTGATAAATACATTTATTTAATATCTAATCTTATAAGATGAAAAAAAATGTGAAATATTCTTCAAAGCTATTTTAATTGATAAAAAATTTAATTAAAGAGCTAATTTAGAGAAATTAATAACTAACAAAGCATTCACTCTCTAATAATAGAGAGGTGATGGCTGTACAATTGACAAATTGGCAGCCAGGAAAGAAATCGGACAAAAATTTAATCAATCTTTATACAATTTTTTATTTCGATTGCCGAAGTTTCGGACTTAAGTCAAATATTAAAATTCCAATCTCAATTCCTTCATGCTTAAAATTGAACACACCCCCACCATGTCGCCAAAACCACTTTTTTGGACTCAGGGGACCTCAAAACGTATATTTCCATCCATCAAAATCTTGACATCGAATTTTTGACATGAAATCAATTCTTTCTCTTTCTATATATTAACATGTATAGAGGTAAGAGAAGGAAAGTTAAATATTATTCTTGCCTTTATGAATGTTATGATCTCTCCTGTAGGAAGGGGTTTTTCACTTCCACTTCTCCAAATATTATCGCAAAACAACGACGAGTTGTTGAACAAATCATTTTTAATGAAGAAATTAAGACGTATAATTAATTTCATTCATTTTACATAATGAGCATGATGAGAGAGAGCATGATCAACAATATAAATATACTACCTAAATCTGATAATTCATCAATTTTTAATTCTAAAAAATGTCACTAAATGCTTTAGAATTCAGAATCAGATGTATTTCTGAAGAGATCGAAAACGGTTAACGTTCTAAACTTTTCTATAAATCCGAAGCGAGTGCTATAAAAAAGAAACTCATTATTCCAACCAACAAGAAAATGAATATCTTTGTTATGTCTTAATTTTATTCTAAAAAAAAGTTACAAAGAGGATGAGGAATTAATTTTTTTCTCCCCTTTATCAAAAGTTCACATAGCAAAATAGTTAAAATTCTTTAAGCAAATCGCGTGGGAATTTGCTGCCTAAAAAGAAAGAAGTTAACGCTTAAAGTATTTCTAATAAGAATTATTCAAATAAAAAAAAAAAAAAAAAAAATATGTTAAATAACTTTGACTTAAATAGAAAGAAAACTTGACAAAAACTTCAACCTACTTTTAATACTTGATAGAGTCTTTCTAATAATAAAAACAAAACAAAAACTGTTAACTGTTTTAACGTGTTTAGTATATAAAAATGAATATGCTCTAATTAGCCTAATTTTGCTATTTCCTCTTTTCAATGACATTTTAAATTAAAATTTTATGCATCTGATATCAAACATAAAAATACTTGATTTCAGTGATTTAATTGTATAAGCTAGAACGCTTCGGCTACTTATTCTGAGGCTTTCTTCAGGTATTAATTCAGATACAATCATAAAGTGTTTTTTACATCTAGCGATTACTATTCTTAATTAGATGAAATCCCGCAAAATGATTTCGGGAATTTGTTTAAATACCTTAAAAGTATTTAAAAATTGTTGAATTTTCTTTGTATGAATGAATATGTGAAGGGCAGGCACAGTGACCGAAATAGTTAAATTTCTCCCAAAATTGTTTGGACACACTTTACTTTACTCTTGTACAGTCGCTGCCACAAGTGCCTGATGTGCTCGAGAGGGTGCCTTCAGCCCTAATGCTACTTTTTAGGCAACCGTCTTAAGCTTTTTGGTTGTCTACGCTCAAGGCTTTACTTTCGAGAACATAAGGCACTTGTTGTTCTGACTATACTTCAAAGGTAAATAGGAGAAATGGTTGCAATTGTAATAAAATATTTTTCTCTGATTCATTATAAATTGTACCTCTTGGGTTTTAATATAACTAAATATATTCCGACACAAACCTTCGGTATTCGAAAGTTGTGTGTTGGGCTCTGTCAGATTTTCTAAATTCTCTTTTTAGTCATTAGTGACATAACTGACACATTATGGTTACTTTTATGAGTAAATTTCATGTGAATAATACTGAGGTGGGTTCCCGTTTCCTTCCTCTAGAGGAGGGATCTCAAATAGAGTTGGATAATTTTTTGCCATGGAGGTGGATTTGAACTCGAATTTTCCAAATTAATAACAATTGATTCGGTTATCTAAAACGTTTAAAAAAGATTTTGGATGAATGAGTTGATTTTATTTTTTTTCCACATCCGTTGTAAAACAGATAAACAATTTAAAAAAAAAAAGAAAAACTGAGACCTCTTCATTGTAAATAGGTTGTTGAAATTTGCCAAATTAGATATTCTAATCTTCTCTAATCTAAAAGAGGAGGATGCTGAGTTACAAATTCCCTGATTGCAGATAAATCACGTTGTCTGATCTCAAGATAATTGTTTCTATCACGTCAATTAATTTGTTCAGCTAGTCCTCCATTTACTTGAGTTGTTTTAAAAAATAACAACTTGACTAATGAATAAAGAAACAATAAAATAACCTGAGTTTCGATTCTTGAAGGGTAAAGGATACATACAGAATATAAATATTACATATATTATATTTTTATTTTATACATAAATTAAAAGTTTCTATTTAATTTTTTAATAAATATTCTTCTGCTTCAGGTAAATATGCTAATCAAAAGATAATTAATTTTTCTTTTAATAAATCTAATCTATTATGTCGAGAATCGACCCTGGTAGTTTAAAATTTTATTTTACCAATATCAATTTCAATCGGGGATTGAAAACAATTCCTGAAAAAATCAGCAAGAAAATGTTACTTTATGGATTGTTTTAATGAAATCGCCCCCGACAAACAAGAATGTTGAACGTCCGCCGGAAGTCATTGAAATAAGTATTTAATAAATTAACAATAATATGATAAAGTCAAAAGCCTCATCAGCTTTAAAAAAAATTACGAAAAAATTAATTTGCTAATAGATTAGAATTTAATAATGGATATTAAAGATGTTGAAATAATAATGATATGATATTGTAAGATTAATAAATAGATTTAAACAAGGCAATTTGATAAATGTTATTAAGTAAAGGAAATGTATTATTTATTAACTTTCCTCTTTTTACGTCAAAAGAAAAAAATAGAATTCAGATTTTATTTATTTTTTAATTAAGATTTTTTTTTTTTTTTGAATCATAACTTAATCAAATTTCTAAGAATTTTTTTTAAATTAAAAACATAAATACAAGACAAGGTAAAGTGCTAAAGTACTTTTGAAAGACGATAGACAAATACCGGCAAGTTAACTAATGGCTGGGAATTGTCGCAGTTTATCTAATCTTGAAATGATAACCTAAATAAAAGATTTATTTGACCAAGAGAATGTCGTAATTTCACAATTACGTTGCCTGGACACCTTGGGGGAATTTTGTCACTAACCAAATTATATTCCAGGGAAAATAAAAAATTCTTAAGGAATTTTTTTTTTTTCAACTGTCGATGTTTTGGTTGGCTATTGTTGCGGCCTTATTCATAAAATACTTACAAATTTATGTAACAATTAAGTGTTTTGCGGAAAGTCACGAAAGATGACCGAAACGTTAACAGTTGAAAAATTAAATAATTATTTATTTCGGAATTTTTCTCTTCTTTAAATATTTTATTTATCTATTAGGACCTTAATCCTAAAGTAAAGAATTAGCTTCTTGTGCTTATTGGATTCGAAGGTTCATATCCCGTCCCAAGCGGAAAAAATTTAAATTAATTGACATGGAAACAAATAAAAATAAATAGAGACATGTCTAAATGGCTTCAAATGAGAAAAATCTGGTGTGACTGATTGGCACAGCACACAACTTTCTCTTACCTTCGGTAATTGAAAGTTGTGTTCTGTGCTTGTCACCCCAGATTTTTTGTGTCGACATATATTTAGTTTTCGACAGTACGGTACATTCGAATTTCAAGATGTAAAATTTATAATTATGAGAAATCGCATACCAAACTGTCGCGGGTTTGGACCCCGGGCAGTCCGATGATTTTATTTAACCATTTGGATCCAAAATGGCTTAAATAAGAATGCCTGACCCCTAATATGTATATTATCAATAACGATATCGTTTAAGTCTTATCCTGAGTTGCCAAAACTGTGTGTGTGTGTGTGAGTGTGATGAAAGTGTGATGTTTAAAAAAAATTTGAGAAAATATTTATATTTTACTACTATGGCAACCATTTCTCCTATCTTTCCTATGAAGTACAAGAGTAAAGTGGTCTTCAGAAGATTTCAATGTCAAAATGAGAATATACATTTTAAAAGAGCATCTAAAAAATAAGTGATTTTTGAATTTTAATCCAAATCGTTGAATCTCGACCTCGAATTTTTGACATGAGAAAGTAAAGTAGACATACATGTATATGGGAATCTTCATTCAAATATCAGGAAAACTAGCAAATCCCTTTACTAAAAAAGATAAAAAGATCTATAAAAAAATAAATGATAGAGGATGTAGCGGAAGATCTTTGAATTGATTATTAGATTATTATCAGGCAAGATTGAAAACAAAATGAACGAGTAAGCAGCAAATTCAGAGATTTCATATTTTTAATATCTTATTAAAATCCGGCTATCTTAATAAGTAAAAATAATTTTTTTCTTTTTTTTTCTCATTCAGAAAATAATTATAAAATAGGTACCCAGTAAATACTATGCAAAACAAATATCATCTCTGCAAATACACCTGTCAAAAAAGTATGTTCCAAAGAAAGGATTAATAATTGTATTATTGTATCCATAATGTTAGACTGAGGCCTCAGAAGAGTAGTAGATAACTTTTTAATTAATCAAGGAATGGAGGAAAAATTTAAGAAAAAAAAATAAATTTTGAAAAATATTTGACCAAATAAAAATTAATGTTTTAATCAATTTAAAACAAAACATCAATCCCCCTATAATGAACTCAAATATTT